>JACXGJ010000792.1:74583-105715 GCA_016801105.1 Esox niger | reverse complement strand
TATATATATATATATATATATATATATATATATATATATATATATATATATATATATATATATATATATATATATATATATATGAACTCCCCTCTTCATGGTGATGCATCTCCTGGCAGTCCGTTACCATGGTGTTAGTTACCAGCTACAGCGGATCTAGACAGTAAAAGCACTCTGGTATGGCAGCTGTCCCCCAGTGCAGTGGCACATCCCTGGATGTACAGTACCTTCCCCAATCCAGCCCTGTCCCCCGCCTCCAGGGGCCCTCTGAGCAGGGTGGGATTTCCTCCCCGGCTCCCCTGCTGAGTGGTGAGATGCCTCCCTGGTGCTCAGGGAGAGAGGGGCTGCTATTGTGAAGCTGTCAGCCCACGTAACTAAACGGGCAAGAGTGGGGGGCGATGCTTAACAAATGGGGCCTCTGCGTCAGAATGAAAACCCAGAAGGGTCACACTTAAATGTCAATTTGGCAGCCCCGGCGATCCATTTAAAAATAACTTGAGAGCGAGCAAAGGAATAATAACAGTAATAAAGCGGGCAGGTCCAGGGCAGGTTGTTGGCGTAGGGAGGGGTGTTGCACTGCGGAGGAGAGCGCAATTATGTATCAGTGACACATTGACACATACTACACTTTGCGATAAACAGTTTAATTTTGTGTTCAGGAGAAAAGTCAACAATAGGACATTGGTGATTACACATGTTTAGAATGTGATTCTGGAGGGTTTCTGACAGCCCAGCATTTACTTCATGCCTGTAGGATTTACTGACAAATTGTGTTGGCGTTTTCTTTTCTCAACGGATGTCAGTCAGGCATGCTAAAATCACATATCATTTTATCGTAGTAAATGCTATTGCATTTTTTTGTAGCCATTGGGAGTTTTAACATACACATGGTATTACTTAATGTGAAGAGAATTAAATAATATATGAAATGTAATCTAATACCTCCTCAGTATTTCAGCATGTGCTTATTGAGTTATTCAGCAGTGTATACCAAACTAGGGATTGTAGCCAAACGTGGGATCACGTTATTTAAAAATTGTGTTGAAAGAGAAACCGAAAAATGTATTTGGTTCAAAGAAGCATGGTCATCTGAGGAAGCTCAAGTTGCTACTAAACACTGCAGTAATAACCTGAGTGGTTATTTTCACATGAGTGGGTATTTTCTTTTCCTCAAACATGTTTTAATAACTCTACAAAATATTATTACTTTTCCCCCAGAACCTCTTAAAAGAGGACCAGTGCAGTTGCACATGTGAACATTGGATGTGTAGTTTCTCCTGTTATAAACCTCCACATTGGGAAATGACACCATCAAATCTGGAATTGCAAGTTCATAAATAAGACACAATCATATGTGAAAATGTTTTTTTGAGCCATACAATGTCTGAGTGTTACTGCCACATGCTCACTCTTATCTATAAGTTGGCCAGTGATTTTTGTCCTGGCATGACTGAAACCTGGTTTGCATACTACTTAAACTGCAACTGGAGAATACATGCATTTCTGGAACTTATGTATTATTTAGCACAAACTGTTTTAAAGGGGGCATATGTATGATTTTTACTGAGCATAAATACAATAAGAAATGACTGGTCATATCTGCAGTTAATGTTTTTTAATAAATTTTTCAAAAATGTTTTCTCCAAAATTGTTCAGACTGCCTGCGATATCCCCCATTAAAACTTTCTCACTAGTCCATCTATCAGTTTAGATTGATGTCTTGTCTCCTCATACTCACTTTAAATACTCACAGTGTTATACGCCCACCTTAAACCACCCTGGATTAGCTAACAGTATTCTAGACTTGTTCTGTAAAGGAAGAGAAGTTGTGTTATTGTTTAAATTCAGTCTTGTATATGTTACAAGCAGTATGCCACAACCAATAGCTGGCCATTCAAACTGAGAAAAATATCTAACATCTTTAACATAGATGTTGTAGATCTAGGATTATGCTAGTGTTTTATTAACTGAATTAGATGATCAATCACAAAAAATCGTATTAGAAATTAATTGATGGAGCAAATTATTCTCTTGACATCCCAGTTTTTTGGAATAAAAACACAATTCACAGCGTCACATACAAATGAGAAGGGATTTACAACTAGTTATCATTCATTTTGGGCTAACATTAGACCTCTTAGTAGCTAGCCAAATGTTGGGAAAGAGACAAACTGTGATCTTCGCTTCTCCAATGAGACCGTAGCAACCTTGGACACATAGCAACCTTAGTCCGTAGCAACCTTGGAGTGCAGTGACCATAGCTGAGTAAAACATTGTGGGCGCTGTTGTTTGTGGTTTGATCTGGCTTTTTGTGTGGCGCCTGAGTCATTCAACACTCAGGCTTTGGATACAATCCTCCTAACACATATTAAATTGGAACACACCTCTTCCAGTTAGCCTAATGTCTCCCAAGTCTTCCAGTTTCTCTGTTATCACTCTTGTCTTTTGATTTGAAATGTAATGAATGTATCTCTTTTCAGTCATTTTTAAACTGCCCGTAATTTGATTTTCGGTAATGTGTCTAAATTATGTTGAATTACATTTGTCAAATAATAAGTATCGGTAAAATGTACTTCCTGGGTAGGGCTTCAGTCGATTAAAGCACGGATTAACGATTATGCACAGCTGCATTTTAGTCATCTAAAACAGTAGCAGGAAGTCAGACATTTGGAGTAATTTACAGTTGTTCCATATTAACTTACAGTTGCTCAGGGCAAGTCAACTGAGCAGCTGCACGTGCTGATGCCCAAGCATTGGCAGAAGATATGTACTGTACTGTGTGTGTGCTCAAACTTGAGCATCTTGAAATGTAATACGCCACCTTAGGAGCCAAGTGCCAATCACCGCCGCTCTTATTAGTTGAGCTGTTATTGAAGCTCAAGTAAAGTCAACTTTACTAATGTTTCCATGCACCTATAAGAATATAGGTTTTCCATTCTGACAAAAACAAAACAAAAAAACATATAAGACTCTTTCATTAATACATTAATAAAATGCACACAAAATACATGATAAGGTCTTAACCATGGTCTCAAAACATGCATCTCTATCAGCTATCTCCTTCTTCATCCGCCTCATCCGAAAGTAAGGTAGAGGAGCCCGCAGCACAGATTCTGACAACACATAAGGAAGTAAACAATTTACAAAAGTATGTGCAAAGGAAAGTTAGTCTTTGTAAGTTATTTATTTATTTATATATGATAAGACTAATGCATGCACCTTTTGCTTTTTGTACAGACATTGTTGATCGCTTCTTTAAGTAAAATGTGCTTTTCCTTGGTTGTCTCTTGAAAGCACTAAATCACACATGACCAAACACTTTATTTACAAGATCATTCTAACCTACCTGCTAACCTTCTTCCCTGCCCATCCAAATGCTGACACTGTTCCACAACAGTAGGTCTTTCACAGACTCAGGCTCTACATTTTGAGTGAAAGAATTTCTCTAACGTTGCTCTTAGGCTCTGGAACTCGCTGGATTCAACCACTTTTTTACAACTCATAGTCGATCAGCATCTCTCAGGACTATTTAGGCACCATCTCTTCAATGTGGCTTTCCCAAAATAGATTTTTATGGGCTTATGTTTATTATTTACATGTGTGAATATGAACCATGCAATGATATAGATTTTAGGTAACCTTCTAATAAATGTGTATAATTGCTAACTGTTAGCTAACTCAGTGATAGCTGGCTTCCTTTACTTCCTAGCTTTTATTTAGTTTCTGGAAACCCTGTGTATTTTCCTATTTTGTAGGTAAGACTTAGGTCATACTTTGCAGGCATTATATGTGAATTGTGAAAATCTGGAAGTGTTTAGGGTGGACAGGGCCTTTTCCTGAGGGTGCTGACAGATATACAGACCCAGGTAATGATTGAGGGTTAGCTGGTGGCTAATGATCCCAGCTTGCACCTCTTCCTAGCCTTTCATTACGCTAGCTCTCTAGCGGACCTGTGCCAGGAGACTGTCACCGCATGTTGCTGTGTTTCTGGCCTCCACCAGCTGTGCTGCTCTATTCTGGGCTTGCCCTGTTTTGCTATGTCCTGCCCTTCATCTCACTGTTCCCCTAATCAACCCACTTCTCCGCTTCTCCAACCTACAGCTCACACTGCCCTGACCAACCTTCCCCTCCGGATCCTCCCCCTTGCCCTCTCCTGCTCTACAATAAACACTCATGCCCTACCCTTGACCTTTACCCAGCCCAAGACATTTCTGTGTCCTACCCCTACAAACCACTCTCTCCTGCTCTCCTGCACAATGCCTGCCGAGTGTGAGTTAACCACCCTCCCTCTGGTCCTTTTACATGAGAGAATGTATTCTTTTCTCCTTGTCCCTCTCTTAAGATTGTAGCTTAACCCCAGTACGCTGCAAGTATTTTCAATACTTTGCCAATAAGACAGAGCACAGCTTTACCTAACCATGCTGGAATACCTGCACGCCGGTCGACAACCTTTAGGTGTGGATGCTTTCCAAATCCTACACATTGAATTAGAATCAGAGTTTAATCGTATTTTTTACCTCGTGCGAACCGTCAGGTACATTGGTCTAACAGATCCGGTCAGTGGTAGAGTCCCAGATTTTGACAAGGGCCAATATGGTGGTGCCATGTAAAATGAATAGCATGCTATTTGGGATGGAGCCAGTCAGAGTTCCAAGAGGCAGCTGGACCACTTCACCAGAGGAAGCTATCTGACGGCAATGGCGCTGGCACCAACACACTGTCTTCATCATTACCATTGTCTTCCAGGATTCCTCTCTCTCTCTCTGTCTCTCATTTGGCTGTGGCTTTGCGGTTTCTTGTAATCATCTCATGAGCCATCAGTAGGCGTAAACAATGTGCTGGCATGTTCCGCTGTGCATTTCCTGTCTTGTTAATGAAGATGAGCGTTTTTTGAAAATAAATCTTAGAAACAGGCTGAAACAGTGCCAGTGCTAGCCACCCAATTCAGATGAGTCTCACCAATGTCTCTGGAACCAATCGGATTGAATTGTATTTGGTATGATTTTCTATTAATTAAATGCTGATATAATGCATGGCTTCAGTGCAAAGAGTGTGGGTTTGTGAGTCCATGTTTCCATGTTTAATTGTCCTGATGGTGAGATGGGATGTCGTAAATAATTTTATTTTCTTGGCTTACGCCAAGCTTCCTCTAATGTTTTTCTATCCCACTCATTAGACAGTGCTTGACTGAAGTTTATCAAGGGGCTTAAATGTGCTTTGAGCACCTGTAAAAGGAACTGCTATGTTGGCCAAAATGTCAAACCTTAAAAATGGGGTTGTGTTAAAATTTTGGTTACACTAATTATGTTAGTGGCTCATAGATTGGATGATTAATCACAACCCAGTACTCACTATTGATATTTTCGCCCCAACAAATGTTTGATATCCATAACTGACTCATTACTCATATAAATTATAAAATGTAATAGTTTTCTTTCATTATGTAGTACATTTTGACCACATTTACCTCATGATAAACACTTGTTTTTACCGGACCGCATACTGTAAGTGGTGCCGGCCAAGATTAGCAAATGTCTATTACTGAGTGAGCGAGTTACTGACTACCACTTATTAAATAGCATAGTGGTTTGCGATGCGGGCAGCTATATTATTAACCTGCGTTTGATCCTCGCCATGGACAGAACAAAGTAGGCATTAGGAATTGTTACAGACAGACAAATCGCTGGCTTCAGAAGCTACGTTGTAGTAAGCCTAAAATAAAACTGTTCATGGTTATATTGCGACTATTTCTGGTGGATTTTTGAAGTACGCCTCCCTACGTGCTTTTTGGGGTAATATAAACAATATCCCCTTACGCAGTAAAAGAGGAGTGGTTTCCATGATTCTCTCGTCTGTTCACTTGACGAAAAAGTCAGTGATCATCACCTACATTGATAGTTGTTGTACACATTTAATTCACGAATGAAAGGAAAACAAACGTTATTGTGACATGAAATCAAATATTTGACCCCGGTTCAAATCCAGAGAGGGCAGACAGCATTGATCCCTTCTTATTGTGGGCTGGCTGAACTAGGTTTGCCTGGCTCCTTTTCTGGATTTAGACCAAAAACCATTATGTATCTACTGTATATTTACTATGATTGGCCAAATGAACTAATCATTTAGAATTTTCTGCTTAATAACAAGTCTAGATGTTATGATCATTTTCGAGTCAAAACATCTTAGCCACAAATCAACAGTTAGGTAATCAGATGGAGTACAGCTGGTCATATCTGCACGATAAGCCATGACAACCTTCACACAGGCTAGGCTTCTGGGAAGCCTCTCACACCATGTGCTGTTGGTCTCTCACACGACATGCTAATCTTGTGTCACAGTTATCGAAGAAAACTTCTCTGTAGAATATATGAAATCGCTCAAGTGACATGGTTGCATGGAATACATCTTGCTCTGTATTTGAATACCACAAGCTAGCCTTTGATTCATTTTTGGATTTGTAGTCTGCAAAGTAAAATATAGACAGGGTCCTTATCAAGCCTTATAAGTAATATCACTTCGGGAATGTTTTGAACAGAACTTCCTGCCGACTTAGATTGTAAAATGTGATTTAATGCACATTTGGCCCACATGGCATGTCAATTTTAATGCAATTAATATTTCTATTAGCTTGCTCCTAGCTGTGCTGTCAAAATGTTTATATAATGTACAAGATGATATAATAAAAAAATAGTTTAATTACTTTCCCTTCTTGTGGGTTAAAGGTTGATTTAGTATTGTGATAAACACTAGCTCAATTAGCCATTAAACACTGGCTCACGCTAGGTTTGAATGTCCAGTTTCATTATGTCTCTTCAAAGTCATTTATTCTTCATTTCTGTAGTCCTGATATGTTAGTGCAATTGCCTATCTGTTATTTTCTGACAGAAAGACATGTATTAGGGCCAATTATTCATTAAGCAGCTCATTTAGATCGAAAAAGTTATAATGTTTGAAGCATATCTGCGATTTATAGTCTTTTGTGGTCAAAAAGTGGGAAATGTACTAAAAGAATTGATGTGGCTTATCTGCTGCAGTCTTCATCCTTTTCAGTTTTTTCAGAAACGTTTATAGTACTGTATTTTCAGATACATTTATAGTACTGTAATTTAAGATACATTAATAGTGCTGTCTTTTCAGATTTGTTAATAGGTCTGTATTTTTAGATACATTTATAGTACAGATACATTTTTGGGAGTATTTTTACATACATTTATAGGAGCGTCCTACTGTTCATTTACATCCATTTTAAAGGCTAGATCATTCTGCAACATCTAAAGATACAGAAGCAAATTCAATAGACAGCACACTGTCCACTGTTCATTCATTTCTTTATCTTCTCTCTTTTGCGTGTATCTCTCTCAAACACACACACATTTGACTATCCTTGTGGAGACCCCAAATATTATTTTCATTCAAAATTGTATTTTCCCTCACCCTAAATAGAATTATACATCATTGGGATCAGCAGAATATGTTTGTAATGTTTTCCCTAATTCCTTTATATTTCCTCTATTTAAAGAGTTATCCCACAACTACAGCAACATCTGTACACAGATTTGGGGTTTTACTGTGTGTGCAGGGTAATATACCCTACCTTGTAACTTAACCCTGACACCAAACAGTTAACCTAACCCTAAACTTTATTTCAACCCAAACCCTATTGTGATTTTTACCTCCTAGGCTGAAAGTAGCCCTTTCCATCACGAGGACTGTTAAATGTTCCCAATTGGGTGAATTTTTCTTGTATTGTTGTCCTTGTTGGGATTTCTGGTAAAAAGAATAGATATACACATGAATGTAAATCCTCTGAAAGCTTCCATATCAGCCACCCGGCTTTTTATCCTGGTTTCTTTTGACATCTGTTAAATATTACCAGGGTAATGACTGGTAGTTCTGTTCAAAGTTCTGCCCAATCTAAGATGCTGCACGGCAGCTTAGGTCATAGAAAACTTAACTTTAAACACATTTCCCATTCTCATAGAATTCCTTTTATTGTTCTAGCTCTGAGGAAATGTCCTTACTTGTGTTCGTTTTACCAGACATGTTGTGTTAGACTGGCTGAAGGGAATCTATCTGTAGGAATACAGGTTGCTAGGCTCTAACTCGCTGTTCGCCTGCCTTCTGGACAGATTTTATTGTGTTTTTACTATGATATCATCCGAACCCATAACAGTTTGTCAGATGACATCATTCGTTCTGAAAACACTTTCTGATAGTTTATGGGTCTATAGCAAGTTAAGCGGTGGATGATTTTTCAGTGTTGAAATGAATTGAAAGATGATATGTATAGCAGAGAACAGAGTAATGCCATTCTTCACTCAGAAAATATGGAAAGATGCATTTTTGTTCTCTGCATAGTACTACATGATGGATTTATATAGGATAATAATAATGGAATAGCATCCATTAATGTATTATTAGTGTTATTTGTGCACCTGCCACACTCACAATAAATCTTAGGTATAAATAGTGACACATTTATACAACCCTAGGGAAAACATTGGTCACCTGAAGCTTCTTATTTGACCTGACTGATGTTGTCCCTTTCTGCAGAATGCTTGAGGATGACCTGAAGATCAGCAGTGACGAGGACGACACAGAGCAGCAGGTAAAGTCCCTCGACATTCCACGCTAGGTCACAATACTGTATCTCTGTCTGTGATAAGTGCAGCGTTGGGAAACAGGAAATGAGGTTGGGTGGTGATGGTGTAGTTGAGGTGTATTGGGGTAGCAGGGGTGTAGCGATGGAATGGAGGTGTGGTTGGTTTGTAGCGGGGGGGCATGTATACAGTTACGTAACAACTGGCCACTTACGCTGTCACATTTCTTGATTAAAATCCCCCTGCTGAAGGATTATTGGATCATTGATCGAACTGAAACAAAATAAAGACTAAAGAACGTTGTGCAGTGGTTTGAGATGTATAAATACATAGATTGGGAAAAGGGTACGAAATAATAATGTGTTTGGATATACCAGTGAGTGCAGTTGGGTCAATAATCAGGAAGTAGAAGCTGCATCACACCACTCAGGCACTGCCAAGAAAAGCACGTCCATCAAAACTCAGCTCTCTAGCAAGGAGACTTGAGAGTGAAGCCACAGAGGCCAACAATCGCTTTGAAGGATCTCCAGAGTTCAGTTAATGATAGTGGAGTAATGGTCCACCGATCAATCATATCAAGAAGTCTGCATAAACTGGCCTGTATTGGAGGGTGGCAAGAAAGAAGCTGTTACTCAAAAATGCCATCGGAAAGCATGAGAGGGATCCAGCAGAGCGCTTTTTGGCCTCAAAGCACCGTCGAACCAGCCACTGTTCATACCTTAACACGCACAATCCAAGTATGGTGGTGACAGAATCATGCTGTGGGATGCTTCTCATCAGCTGTGAGTGGGTATCTTGTTAAAACTGAAGGATCAAGGGATACTGCCTGTTACATCTTTCAGCAGGACATTGATCCCAAGAACAAGACCTGGCAATCCCAAGCGACACGGAGTGGCTCAAGAACATAACGGTGAACGCCCTACGTTAGCCCAGTCAAATTCCTGAGCTCAATCCCTTTAAGCATCTAGGACACTGTTTGAAAACTGTGGTACACGTGCATCATCCAACAGACCTGAATGACATGGAGCGAATCCGCCAAGAAGAAGGAACACAATTTCACCAGCACTGTACGCAAAGCTGTACAGGCCCCAAAAGCCTTAGTTATTTCAGTGAAAGACGGCTACCAAATATGAATTCATGGGGTTGAATACTTTTCTTGCATTTCCCAACATACAGCCAGGACAGCTTACATTAGACAATGGACGTTCATTCAGGACCTGCCATTGGTTTGGTAGTTTAATGACTGTTATTTCATATTGAGTGCGTGCGTGTGTGTATGTGTGTGTGTGCGTCTGTGTGTGTGTGCGTCTGTGTGTTTGTGTGTGTGTGTGTGCGTGTGTGTGTGTGTTGGTGTTGTATGTTTGTCTGTGTTCTGTACGGTATGTGTGTGAAATGCATTTGCATCTCTGTATGTTCATAACTGGCTTACTGCAAATGAGTGCATGGTACATTGTCACGCTGTCGTTGCCTGCAGTACACCAGCAGTGTCTGTACACCCAGAAACCCACACCAGTTTGCCGTGTCCACCTTCATCCCCTGTCCTCTACAAGCTCAACAACAAAGATAAAGCTAAAAACACATAAGCAACACCACCCCCCTACACACATACACACCCGCACCCACACACACACACACACACGCACACACACACACACACACACACGCGCGCATGCAGCCCCAGTGTCCTAGACAAAGTGGATCAGCATGCTCCAGCACATGTGACTCAGTGCCAGTAGGTATAATGAATGTGTTTTTGACGGAGAGGATGAGGGCTGGGGAGAACCTGCTGCAGTCATTTTGCGGCTTCTATCTCCCAGTGCCTGCATAGTGCTGTATCCGAAGCAATTAGCATCAGCTCAGGCTCTCACTGTATTTTTCACTCTCTCATCCCTCTCTCCTCTCTATTCCAGTCTTGCTCTTTACTCTCTCTCTCTCTCTCTCTCTCTCTCTATCTCTGCATCTCTCTGTCTTCTCCCTCCCTTCCCGTCATCTCTCCTGTCCTTGCGTTTTGCTCTCAGCCTATCTCTCGTGTTGTTATGAGAGTGGACAGAGTAGTAAGGTCAGCTTAGCCCTGCCTCTGACAAATCACCTGGCGCGGAGGGGTATGGCTGTGGTCCTTGAGAGGTTGAGAGAGGCCAGGGGGGAGCTGGACTGTTGGAGCTGCTACTACCTCTGACCTGGCTGTTATGCAGCTACCTGGTGCCATTCATCAGCGACCAACACCTCACCTCCTTCTGCATTCGTCTCGGGTTTTCCTCTGTGCAAGCATTTCCTTCTCCCCCTTTGTCTACCGGAATTCACCGGAGATTTTCCAGCTGTGTGAATTTGAGGATTCTTTTTTGTCATACAAAACTGCAAGTGTTCCCTTGCTTAGTTCAATGTAGCAGCATAGACGAATATTGAGGACTGGTCTCAATTAGCATGAGCCTTTTTGCCCAGTGAAAGGGCCAAGCAGATGAAAACATCCTCCCTTAAATCAACAGCCATGTTTTCATTTCAGATGTCCTAGTGGATTAAGAGGAATTCTAGTAATTGCCAACAGTGATGTCTTTATTTATGTTAGCTTGCTTTCTCTCTTAATGATGGACCAGCCCCCCTACCCAGAATGAATAGGATACTGCTGTGACTGATAGCCATAGATGAAAAGAAAACTAATGGTATTTTGACGAGGGGTATCGACATAATTTGTAAAGAAAGAGGGAAAGAGAGGAGATTGAGATGAGTATTAGGGCAGATGAGTGAGTAAAGACGACTGTTGATCTGATGTATCAGCTCCTAGATAATCAAATGTTAATCTGTGGAACGGAATGAGCTGATTTGAAACAGTCTTCTTTACCTCATTGTTCTTTACCCCAGACTGATCTCACAACAGAGCTAATTCCTCTCATTCACTTTGCCACAGTTGAATATATAGGTTGACAGCGCATTGGGGGCAGACATCACTGTACGTCGTTTGGGATGAGTACGTTCTCCAAAGGTAGAGCCAATGGTCTTGTCATCTTCACTCTCATTGCTTTTTATGTGTTGTATAATTTTGGCTTTCAGCTGTTTTGTGTTACTGTTGGTGATTCAGAAAAGTGCCAGTTCATGGCTGACTTTTTTAGGCTAATTTGAAGACATCAGTTAACAGCACAACTCCTCCCTTTCTTTTTGGCCATGACCACGCCCTGAATTTCTCATGCATGTGCACAGACACACACACACACGCACACAACACACAAGACCTGAAACAAATGTCCAAAGACATCTCATAAGTATGTAAAAGCCCCAGCAGTGTAAAACATTTTGCTGGAGTGCGCCACTGCCGCTGTTTAGCCACACACACTGGCGGCCATGCCCCCAGCTGCGTTGCCTAGCAACTCACGAATGGGAAAGAAGGATGGAAGCAGCCCAAATCCCTGTGGAGAGGGAAACAGCAATAAGAGAGCAGTTGACAGATGAGCTGAGTTGTTTCATCTAATATACTGTGAAGATCACTGGCTCCTTTCATGAATGATAAATGGACTGTACACAGATCAATGGTCACAGCCATAAAGTTAGCTGGCCAGTATGTGGCCATACCTTGGCTGTGCTTTGCTGGTGGACAGGTTGTGGTGGTGGTGGCCAATAGCTTTACTACAAAGGGTTTTATATTCATGTACTATAAGCAAATGAATATGGATTTCAGAAGGACGTGGCACCTATCAGCAAAATCTTTTTTCCTTTTTTTAGTGTGGGCTACATCATATGTTCAGGACTAAAGCAGTGACACTTGTCTTCCTGTCCACAATTAATTTACTGTGAAATGGCATCCCCTGTGTCTGAGAGCATGTCATTTATTTTCACTGAACTGTGATCTGCGAGGACATACTCTAAAGAGCGTCTGAATGCACTGATTCCGCATGTGTTTTTCTGTTGCTCATTACAAAAAACAAGATTTCTGTCTTGGAGGTTGCAGTTACAGATGTTTGCCCCCTGTGAGACACCATATGAAAGAAGTCAGTATCATATCCTGAAAATACACAGAATAATTCCAAGATAACTCAGAAAACCTGAAATGGTTTTTAAATCTAATTAAAGAGTTTGGTTAAAAAATGTTCACATAAAATGAAAATCAAATCATTCGTAGTTGCTGTGCTGATCTCACTGTCTTTGACATCACTGCAGCAACATGTTTCTGACTCCTACCAATTCCAAGGGAAGTTGGCTTTTGGCTTTCAATTCAGTCATTATTTAATCACCTTCTGTTTGTCACAATTTGCAGTCATTGTATTACAGGGAATATGTAGAAAAAATATGGAACGTGGGGGAACAGTTACTCCAAGTGTTTCCAGTCGGTTTCAGGTTGCAGTGCTGTAGGTTTAAATCAAACCCTATAGACGTCCATAGCTCAGTAAGATGTTTCCCACGTGTGTATCATGGAACAGGTGTTAAAAATACCTGCCCCTGTAGTCAACTGTAAACATGAAAATGCTGATTCCATGCAAGGTCTCGCTGCTAATTTAGCCAGTAGATACACATAAAAATCCCAAGAAACCACCCAGTTGTGTTTTCGCCTTCAGCCAGCATTGACCGAGTGGCGGACGCCTCGATGCTCCCTTTAATCATTCATATTCCCGCATTCAATGGGAAAGGGGATGAACAGACGAAGAGGAAAGTGCCTGTTTGATTGCCTATCTGCAGTCATCATCGTGATGTTGAATGTTTTCATCCAGGGCCTTGATTCATCCCCGCTTCAGTACTTCCTCCAGCCTGTGTGCTCATCCCTCAGTGGTACAGAGCCGTGGGTGTCATCGTCCGTCACATCCTCCAATGTTGTCCGCCACCTAACGGCACCCTGTGTTGTGTTACTGTGTTCGCAGGCAGCAGAGAAACCCAAGCCCCGGAGTGCACCTCTCAGGTAAGTGGCAGATCATGTTGAACTGCTCTGCGTGGATGTGCCTCTGTGATGCAATGTCTTGTCGCGTGTAACAGCCTGTTCTCTCTGCGCGAGGGGGTTGCAAATGATCAGTTCAGCGCGCAGATATGTAATCAGAGGCTGTTTATATCACACTACTGTCATTGTAAATAAGCTGCAATTGTCTCAGATCATCGCTCTGTATAGTTTGATTACATGTATCTTTCTCCTTAGGGTTGTAATTGTAGAAATACATGATTTAGTGTACGAAGATGAGGTATCTTGAGCTAAATTAAATAATGTACACTGTAGAATTGAACAGAGAGAGAGAGAGAGAGTGGGAAACGGCTCAGGCTAAGTATAGAAATGTATAATTGCCTGCCGTACACACAACTATGAGAGAGTGATCCAAGGGTATGGAGCTGTTGTTCATGAATAATAATTGTTAAAAAAAGGAGCACATCAGATGTACTAAATTTAAATACTGCTAGCATTTTATTTTATGGGTTTAGATATTATATGACCTGCAGGCCTCCAGCAGTTTCTCTCCCCTGTGTAGAGCGGAGCGGGTAGACACCTTGCCTTGCTACTCCAGTCTGAGGGCATTAATATGCATGGAGCAGGAGATGTATGGCTGTTCTATCATCTCTAATCATGGGAGTATTATGGCTGCTGTGTGAATGGGCTCATTAAGGAAGGCAGAGTGAAACATGGCCTCCAGCTCTTTCTCAGAAAGGGATTCTGGGACTGGAGATGCTGCAAGCACTCCCCCGGCCATGCCCCCCTGGAACACCACACACACAGGCATATCGAAAAACGCTCAAACACACACAGGCTCGCATACTCACAGACACACACGTTTGCACATATACGTTCAGATGCACATATCTCTCTTCCCCATGCACCACCATACAGCACACCTCAACTATACCACACACATCCCCATGTACTGCCATACAACACACCTCAACTATACCACACACATCCCCATGTACTGCCGTACAACACACCTCAACTATACCACACACATCCCCATGTACTGCCGTACAACACACCTCAACTATACCACACACATCCCCATGTACTGCCGTACAACACACCTCAACTATACCACACACATCCCCATGTACTGCCGTACAACACACCTCAACTATACCACACACATCCCCATTTACTGCCGTACAACACACCTCAACTATACCACACACATCCCCATTTACTGCCATACAACACACCTGAACTATACCACACACATCCCCATGTACTGCCGTACAACACACCTCAACTATTCCACACACATCCCCATTTACTGCCATACAACACACCTCAACTAGATGACATACATCCCCATGTTCTGCCATACAACACACTTGAACTAGATGACACACATCCCCATGTACTGCCATACAAC
This sequence comes from Esox niger, assembly GCA_016801105.1. Taxonomy (NCBI): domain Eukaryota; kingdom Metazoa; phylum Chordata; class Actinopteri; order Esociformes; family Esocidae; genus Esox; species Esox niger. Next base: position 90,828 of record JACXGJ010000792.1, on the reverse strand, counting down.
ACACCTCAACTAGATGACATACATCTCCATGTTCTGCCATACAACACACCTCAACTAGATGACATACATCCCCATGTACGGCCATACAACACACCTCAACTAGATGACATACATCCCCCTGTACCAGACACAACGCTCCTTATAATACAACACACCTCTCCATGTCCCACACACATCTCCCCCAACTGCACACTTCCCTGTGACATAATAGCCCCTGTGAACACTCCTATACGGCCACTACATCGTGCTCATTTATGGAAATTCCTTCACTTCTATACACATCCCCTAACATTACATGGAGGGCCAATCACCATACGTCCCGTTTCCCTATAACAGCTCTCTGGGCACAGCCAATCATTTTGCCTCCATTACTGTAGAGAGATCACCAGTACCATCCAGCTCCCCAGTTGTGCACGCAGTTCAGATTTTACAGGCTTTATGCGGTGAGCATAGTCGTATCAGTCTGTGTGAGACAAATGGCTGGTGGCTCGGGGCCAGAGCACAGGGAATTTAACTGTTCAGGCGGCAGGTGTTTTTGGTCATGATTGACCTGTACTTCCTGCCTGCCCTCCACCTGTCGGAGGAACATTTCTGGAACAGTGGGTGACCGGGATGGGAGGGGTAAACGGTGAGCTTCCTTGCCCTGGAGTAATGGGGACCTTGATGGAGGGCAGTTACAGCAAATGACCACAGAACGCAGATCGTGTTCTATTCCAAAAATCCAATTGTCCCAAGCACACTAACGAATTCACAAAGAAATTGTATACTGACTATAAAATGAACATTTTGCAGTGGCCACATTGTTCTGTGGATTTGAAACCATTAGACACTTTGCTGACTAGATTATATCAACGATCAGGAAAGATTCTCTGTGGAGGATTTGTCTATGATCCCTCCCAGTGCATTCTCCAAAACCGTAAAACACTGTACAATAGAAAAGCCTCAGTGCCATAATCTTCACAAGTGGAGAAACACAAACCATTGTAGACACAATGTGTGTGCCAATCAGTTTTACAGCTGTCATTTTGGTTACAAGTGATCCTGGGACACATTTCTTTCTCTAAAGAAATGAATTGGTATAGTTGGCATACAGAATAGCTCAGTATAGCTATATTTTGTAGTATCCTTTACTCGTCTTTGTCAAGGATGCCAACACTGGCGATGGCTTTAGAGGTGACTGTACAATCTTTGTTCTCCCTCTGGTCTTTGATTCAATCCATGTGAATGTGGCCTATATGCTCAGTTTTGACGATGTGATGTCTTGATGTTTCAATCTGTGGCATCAAAGAAAAGGGTTTCAATATCTGAATAGCAGTGCACTTGAACTCTCTCTCTCCAAACACACTGACTGACCGTGACTATAATTGGGGAAAGCCTTTAGGCAGGTGCTGCTTTAGGGGCAGCTATCTCTTCTATTGTGCTTGTTGTTTCTGTTATCTGACAGGGCTTCCATTGTGCTCCACTGACGTTTGCTTGGGGACACGGCAAGGGGGGGGTCAGTGTCCCATCAGAGGAATGTGCCCATTAAAATCTCACCCACAGATGAGTCCTGGGCTTGGGGCTCCTCTCCAACAACCACCAATAGTGGCCATGCCAGCTCACAGGGTGAACCAGCTGGCATGGCCATGCTCGCTGCCCACACATGGTTGTGATGCCCTCTAGGGACCCAGAGATTGTATTTATAAAGAAGAGCTGAACTAGTATCCGTTCGGCCTTTTAGATTCTTGTTATGTTGGAGACCTGGTCCTGGGTCAGCATTATCCGCTTGACAAACTTACAGACCCAGCTCTCTGCCGAGGATCCAGAGAGCAAATCCCCCTGAGTCCCTGGGGGCCATTCAAAGCAGCAGGCACAGCCCATTTACATCACCGTATGTGACATTTCACCATGCGTTGTTAAAAGCCGTGTCTCCCTTATTAAGATGTATGTGACAGGACTCTTCCGGTAAACATGATTAGCTTTTGGTGAAAGGCCACCCATTGATAAATACTATCCTGTGGAAGTGCTATTGACATCTGGTGAGGGGGAATTAGCAGAAACTGCAGTGTGATGCATAACCCCGTCATGTTTACAGTCTGAATTCACCAGGCTTTGGAACGGCACGGCAATAGTGTGGTGTAGTCAGTACACCTCATTTCACTCAAGCTGATATGTAACTAGGACTAAGGACCCAAATTTGGACTGATGTTGCTCTTTTTTCTGTGACTAACTTGAACAATTGAAAGGGGGGGTTCATTCAAATTATGTCCATCAGACGTACAGTAGATCTATTCAACTCCCCTCATTTGGAGTAAGCCAATGCAGAAATGGATCAAGGCTAGTTCCATCCAGATATGGTATAGATACTGACTCTGTCCTAACTATGTTCAAAACAATGGGGGATCTTCCATACTGATGCCTCTGATCAGGACTGGCGTCTGGTATGAGAAATGTAAGTCTCTCATAGTGATCCCCTGGTCACTAGAAACTCAGTCTCAGTCTCAACAGTTGAAATGCCTAGATGTTGATTTGTATCAATAGTTTTTCTCTTGTCAGTCCGTCAGTTAGTAATTAGCCATGTAAAGGGTTGTGTCTAACCAGCTTGTAGCCTGTTATCGCAGCATCTCTACCATCCTGTTACATTACAATAGCACATTGAGTATGGTGTCAATGAAAGGGGCATGTTTCTGCATTGGATGACCACACAGCATATGACAGTGTTTGAAACCGATTAAAATTAAATACATACTATCCCAAAATTACAAAAACATAATAGATATGTGGATGAGTCCCTCCTCACCACTGAACCAGCCATCCGGTCTAAGTTAATATACCATCAACGTACCTCCATGGCTGCCATTCACATGCCGCCGTGAATAGTTTCCTAACTGAAAGACAGATTTCATGAATAAAGGGCTTAGTTTCTCCTCTGAAATTCAATCAGTATTTACCCGGACAGAATGCATTCATTTCATTCCATGAATAATGATTCACTAACTTGGACTCTTTGCCCCTTGTGTCTGTGTTAGGGGAGACAAAGTATTCTTGGGAAAATAACATTTGAAAATCCCCCCATTACCTTTATAGTTTAGTTATAGAATCTGGCACATATTAGGAATGTGATTTGACATTTTTTGGTTTCAATTCTCTGCATATATTTTGAATGTTTTATACATTTTTTGGGGGTTACTAAGGAATGTTTGGTCTCCTGAAAATTCTGCGTCTGCATTCACTTTAAGTTATAGACTCAGACAATAGCCATTATGTTGTTGTGCCCATATTAGCATAATATAAGCCTATAATTGTACTCCCTTCAATAAATATCGAACCCTCCCTTAGTAGGGGAAGTAATAATGACTGGAGGCTGACCAGACAGGCAGGCTACATGGCCAAGTGCCCTGACCTCCAGGGGCCCCTCATTGATTTTGTTAGTCAATTTCACTTAAATGTTATATTAAAATTAAATGTAAGGAATTTTATACAAAATTGCAACATTTCCTTTCCGATCTATTAAAAGCATGTATAGCATTGCAGAAATCTTGCTTTAGTTTAGCTAAATATTCTCTCCCTAAGTATCTTTCAATTGTTGAATAGGGGGCTGCACATCTTCCTTAGAGCCACCTAGACTCTAGGGCTGTCCCTGCCTCTGATGAATGTGGGTACCAGGAAATATGCAGAAAGCGTGTTTTAAAAATACCCCCAGAAGTCAATAGTTGTCTGTTTGATTTAGAGGCCTGTTTTGCCTAAGGACATCAAAGGTTTGTTTGTTTGGGTTTTCTTCATTTTTTTGGTCATACTTCTCTGTGCGCAGTTCTTTATCTTTTTTTGATAGTTCCTCTTATGCTGGGTATTCTTGGTGTGTTATTTGTATATCTTGCGTGATGTGAAGTTTAACACATCCATTATTTTGTTTAAATGAACAGTAGCAATTTTCAGTGTCTGTCAGACACCAACATTTAAATACCAGGAGTCTGTGATAGTTTTGAACGTCACGTAAATCTATGTGACCCTTGAAAATAGCCACTTGGTTGTATGAGCCAATCATAATATTGACAACACAATAAACAATTTAGTTGCCGGTGTCCATATTGCACCACATTGATTGGTTCATTTCATTTAGTACCGTGTTTGGATTGGTCATAGAAATAGGGATATTTATTTATGGATCCTATTAGAATCTTTGAAAATTGCCTTACACCAAATCGGAGAGCTTGAAAGTAAATGTTTTGAAGGTGAGCAGACTTGTGTATTGGGTCTAGCTGGCCGTCAGGGCCCAGCCATCGCCGGCACCAATCTGTGTGACCAGTCAAGCAGCAAATCCATCACCGCCTCCTCAGACAGGGAACACAGAAAAGCAGCCAAAAAAAGGCTTTTTTTCCTATCTATCTGCGGGACCCTGTTTTCTCTGCTATCATTACTCATCTCTCTCCGCCTCACAATGCGACTCTATGTATCATATCAGTATTGTGTCATTATCAAAGTCGCTCATCCCGAACAATGTTCATTGTGTCCCTGATAAAATTACCAAATACTCCTTTCTTATCAAAATGCTCCAGAAATGTCCAGTTCTTGGCTTTTATTTCAGTAAGAACAAATATAGCAAAATAAATTATAATATACATCCACTGAAAGTGAAACCAAACTGAAATGATTTCATTTTCCTTACTGAAATTACTTCAGTAAGATTAATGGCAAATAGCCATAATTGAAACAAACAAATCTGCTCTGTATGAATAACTGAGCACTGTGTCTAGCCACTGAAAATGTGTTTCTATAATGTTATTAAATAGACAGTGTTAACTGGGTGGAGCCAAGTAGAACTAATCAACATTTCCCCTATACAAAAGCAATCTTTTTTTTTTAAGGTTTTGATTGAATACAGGCCCGAGGCTGAGATGGATAATGATGAAAGCATGGAGATGTCCTGTGCTCTGCTCTCTCTGCTCCCCCACCTCTAGGTGCCTATGCACTGCCAATATCCTGTGGTAATGTAACCCCTCATCACTGATAATGTTCTGGGTTTTGAGGCTAGACATGGTCCAGGTTGGAACTTGGGATGAGGCTTGAGCAGGTTCTTGGGTTTGGGTTAGGTTAGTGTTTGGTTGGGGGTAGTAGTATATCATAAGGCTAAATGGCTTATTTGAAATAAATAATTTACGGTAATTCATGCTGATTATTGTTTGGCAAATGAAATGAATGTTGCATTGAGTTACTGAAATTATGCAAAGATGTTATTTTTATAGCTCTTCAGTAGTAATCGGTTTTCTATCTCATTTAGCAAAGTTTGTGGTTTCCAGCATTGACAACAAGTCGAAAGGATTTGAAAAAACTTCAATTTGGACTCATCAAACTAAAGAACAGATTTCTACCAGTCATTTATCATGTTTCTTGGCCCAAGCAAGTGTCTTCTTATAGATTTTTTTCAGTAGTGTTTTTTTTGCAGCACTTTGACCATAAAGGCCTTGTTCACCCAGTCTCCTCTGAACAGTAGATATTTAGATGTGTCTGTTACTTGAACTCTGCGAAGCATATATTTGGGCTGCAATCTGAGGCACAGTTAATTGCTGATTTCTGAGCCTGGTAACTCTAATGTACTTATCCTCTGCAGCAGAGGTAACTGGGTCTTCCTTTCCTGTGGCTGTCTTAATGAGAAACAGTTTCATCATAGCACTTGATGGTTTTTCGAAGTTCATGATGGAATGTCGTTTTTCTTGGCCTATATATGAGCCTATTTGAGCTGTTCATAATATGGAACACTTCAGTGCAGATAGCAAAGTAATAATGCTCTTTTGATTGGCTACTTTGAAGAATCAATATTTTGCAATGTATTTTGGTCTGATGAAAACTCTTTTGGTTGCTACATGATCCCATATGTGTTCAACATTTGATGTATTCACTATTATTCTACTAGATCAAAAGTAGTAAAACTAAAGAAATACCCTTGAATGATTAGGTGTGTCCGAACACTTCACTTGTTCTGTGCATAACTACATATATTTTGAAAGCTGAGTTTTGTCTACTTGGCTTGTAATATATATTAGGCTATGCTCTGTTTTAACTAAATAAAAAAAACAAATTAACTATATTTGAACATAATCTACATTATTCAGTGGGGAGAACAAGTATTTGATACATGCAATATTTGGTACAGAAACCTGCACTAAAATGCAAATTCATTATTTAAAAATCATATAATGTGATTTTCTGGATTTTTGTTTTAGATTCCGTCTCTTACAGTTGAAGTGTACCTATGGTAAAAATGACAGACCTCTACATGCTTTGTAAGTAAGAACACCTGCAAAATTAGCAATGTATCTAATACTTGTTCTCCCCACTGTATATATATAATTTTGTTAAAATCCTAGCACATTACTAAGGATGTGTAATTCTGTTCCATCATATTTTATCTTTGTTTATACAACCCTGTATCCCTAACAGTTGGGACGCTGTGTAAACCTGCCTTCATTGCCACTTAGAACTGCCATCGTATGTGCATTTTTTAGTAGGTACATATGCATGTCTACCTCGGGACCTCATTGCTGCTGTCTCTGCACATGCTTCCTTACTCCTTCATTTTGCCTCGATTGCACATCTAGAATTTGCCATTTGGAATTGTCATTTTTACCCTCACAACTTGGAAATATTCTGCCCTCCTCAATTTGCCTAAATTGCCCATTTAGTGTTGCTGTTTGTACTGCATTTGCTTTCATTGCTCAGCTATACATCACACTTGTAGAATACATATATTTAATACTTGTACATTTTCTGCCCTCTCCTATTTGCCCTTCTGGTTAGTTGCTAACTGCATTTCATTGTCCTTTACTTTTACTTGCTCAATGACAATAAGGTTAAATCTAATATTAAATATTAAATAAAATGCAATAATGTGCAAATCCTTTACACCCTATGCTGAATAGTAAATAGTCCAAAGACAATATATCAAATGTTGAAACTGAGAAATGTTATTGTTTGTTGAAATATGTATAGAGACCCTGAACTGTTGAGCAGCTGAAATCCTGTAACAAGCAAGAATGGGAATACATTTCAGTTTAAACATCATAGTAATTAGTTTCCTTAATTTCAAAATGCTTGGAGTATAGTTATAAAGGTCATGAAACACAGTGGTAAACATGCCCCTGTCCCAACCTTTTGAAACAAGTTGCTGGCATCATTTTTAAAATGGGCATGTATTTTTCCAAAACAATACCATTTCTCAGTTTCAACATTTGTTATGTTGTCTTTGTACTATTTTCAATTGAATACCGGGATGAATGATTTGCACAGCCATTGAATTCTGATTTTATTAGCGTTTACATGGAGTCCCAACTTTTTGGCAAATGAGTTTGTCTTGTGTCTCTGATATTGTGACAACATCAAATTGCGAGCCACTCAAATCAAACTGTACTGAGTAGTGATCCACTCAAATCGAACTTCACTGAATAGTGATCAACTCAAATCAAACCAAATCATATCTTGAGCTGAGTGTAAGATTCCACCTAGTTATTTGCCTTGCTACACCATCAATGTTTAGTTAAGCTCCCAGATATCTGTCTACCAATTGGTTCGCCAGTATTCATAGACCAGCATTTATGAAACCAGTTAAAGGTGTCTTACCAAAGCTCACAAAACCATTAGCTCCTGAAAATTCAAATACTTTCAGATAGAAATGACAGTGGGTTGTTTTGATCTCATAAATAGCCCATCCCTTGTGAATGGATTAGCTCTGAATATGTTTATTGGCAATGTCTTCAAAAGGGACCTCTCTTCTGACAGTGAAATGGATTTTGTGCCCACTGAAGAAACAGACCTTAGGAGGCTCTTCTCATGTTGCACTAAACATCAGTAGCTGATTTCTCATGTATTCTCCCCATGATGTGCAGGCCGCCATAGGCCATGCATTCCAAGGGGTTTAAACACAACATCTGTTTTTGTGTGTGTGTGTGTGAGAGCCTGTGTGTGTGTGTGTGTGTGTGTGTGTGTGTGTGTGTGTGTGTGTGTGTGTGTGTGTGTGTGTGTGTGTGTGTGAGAGCTTGTGCCTGTGTGCGTGTGGTTCAGTGGTGGGGAGGGATTCATCCACAGATCTTCTAATTCCTACAGGTTAATGTGTTCAACAGCACCTCGGGGCCACCGGGCCGTATCTGTCACTGTGTATCTCCAACGTCTGACCTCTTCCCCATAGAGGAAGAGGCAGCCTTCTCTTCATGCCCTCATGTCTGACCTGGATGTTCAGGACTGATAGAGCACCACCAAAGGGTGTGGGTGTGTGTGCGTTTTGGCCCACCTCTGAGAACACTCGTCCCGTGACGGGTGCATACACAGGGTTCTCCACCTGCAGTCCAATGCCATAAGATTAGTCCATTCCTATTTGTAACAGGATTTTAATTGTCACAGAAAGATGTTAAAAACCTCCACAAAACTTTGCATTTGGGATTTTTGTTTTATGTGGTAAAAGTGAATTTGTGGCTTTAAAAATCGTTGCATCATGCCAATTATACCTTAACCTCTGATGGTATTGGCAAGGTCTAAAAGAACAGGTGGTCGGGTCCGCTTCCAAACCCAAAGAACACACTGTTCGGCTTGAGGTTGTTGCTCTTGTTTTTGCCAGGGATATTAAAGCAGAGGCTTTTATTTGAGTGTATTCTGCATTACAGGGATCACTAGATGCAATAAGCACTGTTCCATTATGATCATACTAACACAATTTCTACCGTAGTTTAATCTCAAATAAACAACACTTTATTGTTTAGAAAATGTTAAAACTTTCTCTGTGCAGGGTTAAAGTAGATTCCTTTCTTCCTGTCCTGAAGGAAGTAAAGAGTGAAAAAGCTAGAGTAAGACAGCAGAGAAACATAGTCAGGGAGTGACAGGGATTCAGAGAGTCACTGTGAATTAGTTTGGGTTTTCAAGCTGAAAAGTACGATTTGATTTATCTGCTTCCCGTTAATCTGTCATCTGGAGATGTGGACTTGGCAAGCCAGGCTACTCGCTGCTTCTTGCCACTTGGCAGCCCTCACTACTGCACAGCTGGCTTTGCGCTCACTTCACATTTTCCAGCCTTTGATATTGATGTAGTTGTAACTGAAGCCAGCCATGTGTCCTCCCCCACCCCCTGTCCTGTACACCCAGACCATGTCCAACAATTGTTCCAAGGCCTGTTCTCCCAACCCCAGAAAAAGCCTGTCCAAACACTTACACGCACCCCAAACCCGCCGTGTTCCCACACAGGCCTCCTGCAGTCTACCTGGCCTCTGCCTCCTGCTTCATACCATTGAGCAGTGAGTATTCTCTCTTTAACCTGCCCTAACCCGCCCGACTCTGACCAGCGTGAGAGGAGAGGAGAGGTCTGGCTGGCTGCAGCCTAGAACGGAACAGCTTAACCAACAGATGACTGCACTGGAAAGAACCTTTGATGAAGGAGGAGTGTACAGCTGGAGATCAAAGACAAATGGCTCTGTGGCAGATCAGATCACAATCTTTAGGGCTTGTTGTGGTCGTTTTTTTTTCTTCTGCTTGGTGGAATGTCTGAGTCAGAATGTCTGTGTGTCAGATTCACTCTTGATCACTCCTTGAATTGATTGTAACAATTGATGATTGATGCTCTTGTTGAAGTAATACTTTGTGTGAAATAAATGGTTCGAAAAATGCTGTGCAAAACCAAAAATATTATTTCATGTGAAGGCTATGCTTTTTGGTAAACGAATAGATGTGGACAATAGTTCAATGAAATACAACCCCAACTGGCTGTGTTGAAGATGTAGGACTGAGAAAGTAGCCTGTCGTGGTCGCAGATGAACATGATGTGTGATTCCCTCATATGGTTGCACCATAGAAGATCTGCTATTCTAAATCCTCCTTGGCGTATGTCTTCTCTATCCTCTAACCTAGCCTGCAGCTGCCCCCCCCCCCCCAGGGGCAGAGTTGTGTGTTTTTAGGCTGAGTGTCTTTCTCTCTCACACACACCCGCACACACACACACACACACACACACACACACACACACACACTGATACTTTCTCTTTTATTTGAAATCAGGGCGAGTGAAGAAACCATAATTGGTGTCCAGGCATCCCCTGACCCCCCCCCCAGCTCTGCACCAGGGTTTGCTTTCAACTCATCAAAGCTCTGCTGCTCCCTGCTCCTTGTATATGCCGGCCAATTCATTTAGAATGCAGGGTGTGTGTCTGGTCGGACACAGGGCCTAGGGAGGTTGAGGCTTTTCTCCTCTCCGCTCTTCCTCGGACCAACAGGAACCAGAACCAGTCTCACACACGGGGCTTAGTCCGAGAGACATTGAAGATATAACTATTATTTGAAGTCTAGCCGCTGTTAATTACGCCTTGCCTTTTCTAATGAGTTCATTCATTGGATAAAAGCTGTTACAATTAACAGTATTTTAAAATTGTCTGTTATGTGTCATGCTTAGAATGTGTATTTCTCCCTGACACTAGGGCTGGTTAATTTATAGTGTGCCATTATTTACAAGGTGAAAAATACATAGTTTATCTTCTCCTCTCTGGCAGGCCCCCTTGTGTATTTTAATTTCACACTCCCGTCAGACCACTCAGGCGGTTGCTTTCCTAACACCACCTTCCCTTTCTGTCTCTCTCTGTCTCTCTGGCTCTCATTTTCTCACCTCACTACTCACAACAAACTGCTATGCTTAATATTGCATTTTCTCTGCATCGGTCACAGTCAGCAGAATTTGTTTTTATTACATGTCACTCAGTCACTCTACATTTGCTTTTATAACTCACAGGCAAAATGTTTTACTCCCCTCCAGGTGCATGGAGCTGCATGCCTGCCTGCTTGACTTTCTCCTATAAATCCACTCTGTTTCACTCTCCCCTCACTAGCTAGAGATATTAATTGTGTTGTGTCCACAGTCTGTTGCCCCTATTAAAGGTACAATCTGCAATTTTCACAGCTGTTTAACAGCCATTTCAGTTAATGATAAATTACCATTAATTACCAAACAATAGGGGTGTATTTGTGAACCAAACCCAGAGTTCGATATGTACTGAGGTCTCGGGGTCACCATTTGATTTTGGAACGGCGGGGATGTAAAATGTCGACAGTTGTTATAGTTTTTGTTTATTTTTGAAAAATTGCCAAACCAATCTAGTAGATGAGTAGCCTGATGCAATAAAACCGTGTTTGGTTTGGCAGAATGAACATACTTCTATGCGTGTGAGTCTCATAATCCATGTGTGCTGGTAGCCGGGCGCCTCAGCTCCCTCTCTGGAGGAACGTAATGGGCTCAGGGAACCCGGAGGTCCACCCGTCTGCAGGAAGTGCAACACAGGCCAATTCCCTGACAACTCTGACTCCGGTCTGCTTACATAGAGCAGATATTAGTTAGGTCTCAGTTGTGTGTAATGCCTTTCCCCTGGTCAGAGTCAGATGCGAAGATCTGCTTTAGTATGATAAATTAGATTATTTAAGGGGATGCAAATCTTGGACAGCCATTTCTTTCACGCAATACACAGATACATTAAACATGTGAGCATAATCAACCTGGCGTGCTCAGGGTCAGAGGTAATCCCTGCTTTTACACATCCCGTGGTAGGGGATGCTCATCATCACATGTGATGGATCATTTAACCTCTGCCCTATAGCTGGCGGGGTTTTTTGAGAGCCAGAGGACAGAAGTGTTATCTGAGTATTGAACAACACCATTGTTGCGACGCCTGCTGACGCGGTCATTTGTGTAAATCACAAAGAGCACAGCAGACCACCCACTGGTCTGGCACGTTGCCATGCTGTTAATCATCAGAGAGTACAGGTAACCCTGACTTGCTGCATCCTGTTGGTCAGAAAAGAGTGTTACCAAATTACCGCAAAATGGGTTCACTTTGATCAGTGTCAGGTTCTCCAGCAGGACACGCGCTTGGATTGTATTAACGGCGAAGCTGAAGTCAATGGATGAGCCTTGCATATGCTTCTGAGCTTTCAGGGTGTTTTAGGATAAGATTCTTTGTTGTGCTCTTGTACCGTTTGACATTTCCACAATGGATTTTAGCGCGACTGGCCTGTAGTCGTTATTCGCTGTAGGGCACGGTTTCCTGTGAACACGGGTGATGATATTCATTCCACAGGAGAGGCTCCGTGTGTGTGTCCGCAGAGTTAAAAGAGATCATGGTGTAAGTTCCTCTGCAAACGTCTTGATGTTTCATCCAAAGCTTCCGTGCTCTTAAGTACACATTACAACACTTGAATTCAATGGTCCATTGTTAGGACATTTTGTTCCACCTGGGTTTTACTATAAGAGCATGTTTCGGGCATTCGGCTCTAGATTGTTTAAGTGTGCTCAGTTCTCTCTGTTTTACTGCTTTTCAGTGAGTGGTAGTTGGGGATAAACTGGATTGTCTTGCGGTCAGCATTGTGTAGAGGGGTGTAGCAAATGGCTTTACCCACAACATCAGAAAATAATGGGATGGTTTAAGTTATGGGACCATAGGCAAGAGTTAGGATTTGTGAATGTATTATAAGCAGTGTTTCATTTTTTCTTTCTTTTTCTTTCTAGGAGGGGTTACAATCCGAACAAAACAATTAAGCCAGAGCTTTTTTAAGAACAATTCAGAAGACTTTAGACCATACTAAACAAAAAACAAACACTGGCAAATAACAAGAAACGATTTCCAGACTTCTCTATAGTGCGTCTCCAGAAAGGGGAAGAGGGGTTATCCCAAAGCTCGACCCAACGACATAAGGCAATGCTTAAAACAAATAGGAGATAGTTTGTTTTCTAGTTTGTTTTCTCGACGAGCGTCATTTCCTCCCATCCCCATAGCAGGTTGTTTGACCCCGGCCTGTGGTTACTTAGTCAAGAATGTCCTTCGTGACAACAGGTGCATCGAATTATCTGTACCCTGCTCACCCCTTAGAGTTCCCTTTGTATCCTCAAGGCCCCGGGATGCCATTTCTTCACTCCCGCGTTCAACGTGCTACACATGGGATTTGCACCCCATGTAGATGCGCAAATACAATGCCAATTTGAAATATATGAATCTCACATGAAGCAACTTTACCTCTCATGTTTTTTTGGAAGCCAGGCGGCGTATATTTAACATTACAATTACAGCATCTTCCATAAGACATTGTGGGCTGCGCTCACCCATCCTGGAAGTCACTTCTGGAACTTTGCCTTAGGACCCATGGTAGTCATTAGACCCCCTGCCATTCAGGCAGAGCTCAGAGAGGGGGGGATTGCTGAGCAGCATGGATGGATGTGGGAATCTGGACGTCCTCCTGAAAATTCAATGTCAACACACTTTAGTGTCAGTGCCAGATGAGGATGTGCTTCATATGCATGCCTCAGTGACAGTATTAAAACCTCGTTTCGATTTTCTGGGACGCCCTGACTTCCTGAAGGGCCAGGTATTGGTTGATGTTTTTATATAGAAGGTCCTGTAGAAATGTCAAAATGTCGATCTTACCTCGAAAATAAATTGGGAAAAAAGCAGTTATCAAATTCTCTTTCAAGACTGTCTGGTCCTGGAGATACTGCACTATCTGGTGAATAAGGTCAAACTGTTTTGGACTTACATGCCCCAGACCATAGGAAAGGTCAAAAACGTGTAAGAGCTTTTCTGATTGTTCATTTTCATTGTTAATTCTGATTCAGATTTTTCCTTGTTTGCTTTTGTATGTTTTTATGATTGCTATAATACAGGGCTCAAACGTTAAGAGACCCAAGTCTCAATTTGATTTCACTGCATAAATCAAGGTAAAATAAAGTAGTCAGAGGACACTGACATTGCTCTGCACCCCGCCCGCGTAGCAGCTTTTCTGGGCCGTCGCTCAGCAGCTCGTCTGACGGTTGATCTCTATGGCCCTGCACTGATAGGAGCACCTCTGTTGTGGGTGCCAGCGAAGGTCAATTGCCCTGATCCAAGTATGCCATGATTGCATGATGCTTAATTATTATCAGACCTGTTAGCAGTGGTCCATTAATCACTGCAGTCATCCATGCTTGCATGTTTGTGGGACAATGACCAAACCAAAAGGTCTGGCAGCAACGTTCATGTGCTGATTGTCAATGGCCGCTTGTAGAGTATCACCTGCTGAATACAAAAGAGACTAAAACATTTTTTTTCTTTGTGTTTCTGGCTGTCTCTGGTGATAGAAATAATTAGTGTAGATGTGTCAGTTTGTGGTGTTATCAGGCTCATAGGTCATTTTCATTGAGTCTAGGCAGTATAGGCCACTGTTGTGTTAAGCTATTCCAATTCTCTACCATCATCAATGCTTTTGCTATATTAGCATAGCCAGCTCAGCCAGGAAACCTGTGCGGTGATTGGCCAGCAATGCATCAGCTGTTGTTGGATAACTTCTATCACAATATCACATTTCATTCCTGTCTATTTAATCGTCAAGTTACTCACTCAGTCTGATAGGCTGATGGCCTCACTAGCATGCAGGTGCAAATCCACTCACCACCCCTGCCTTCAACTATTCAGTGATTGGTATTGCATACCTTGATCATTGCCTATGGGGATTGCTATTAATAATAATATCGTGATGTTTTTCTTGATAGTATCATATACGTGATCATGTAACGGCAATGAGTTACCTCAGAGGAGCAGAAACTAATGCTGAATAAGAGATGTACATGTCTTTGCATAGTTCTCCAATAATTTGTTTAAATAATATGTGGCATTTACTATCTGAATTACAGTGATTCCAAAATGCCTCTGAAATTGAACATTTAAATGAGCATAGAAGATCCTCAAATTCTGCTTTATCGACCCCACTACTTGCCTTTGAACAGAATTAGTTCCCAGAGGCACATTGCCAAGTGTCAGCCAAAGACACGAAGTGCTAATATATACTTTTAAAGTAATTGATTTGCAGCAACGGGGGATGTATTTTTAAGTAGCTTTTATTTTGGTTTAACCAGGAACAATTTGTCATAAATGGTGAAAAAGAACACCCACTTTTTTCTGCATGTTGCCATGTTTCCTGACACTGTAGACAATAGTTCTATCTGCATCTAAGTGTACATTTGAGGAGTGGGGGGGTTGAGAGGGAGACTGGGGAGGGACTGGGGAACCTGCTTCATCTGACTGACAGTCTCCAACATAAAAGTGCACTGGGTCCACAGGGTGGCCATTTTTTCAAGTGCAAATGAGCAACCCAGTGAAGAAAAGAAAAGACATTTGAAAAAATCTGGAATCTCTCCAAATTATTTATGTTCTTATAAATTTCTCACATTCTGTGCCTTGCAAAGAAAAGGATAGAATAAAACTGCCAGACCAAGCCATTCCCCTCTCAACGCCCAAGACAAAGACTGAGGACAAAAATGCATTGCAGTATATTCATCCCCATTCATGGCTTAAGCCATGTTGGCATGCTACTGTATGTTCTATACAAACAGGCTCTGGCATTTGATGTGCACACTGCCTCATTTACTCCACTGGCCAGATATGCAGCCTTTGTTTTGAATCATAGTTTTAGCTAACAGTGCATATTAAAGGGACTGAAGTCACTTTAAGTACATCACATGAAAAGTGAATGAAATGAACAGAATTAGGCAATGAAAAATTATCCAAAATAATGTTGTTTGTGGGTTGTTTTTTGTTATTCACTTCCTGTTTTTCTATCAAAATATGAAGATTTAAACAATGTTAGAATTCCTTGCAGAGATGTTAGAAATGGACAAGTGCTCTTGGTGGATTCTACTGAATAAACGCTAAATAAGTGACCAGCAGTTGGGAAGTAAAACGTAAAGGAATGGAATGCCACTAAATCAGATTAACAGCTGTCATGCCATGTGTTAGTTGAGCAGTTAGCTAATATTCAGTATGACGCTGTATATTTTTCGCTTTGATGCTAAATATTCTGTGCTGCTACCATTAATTGTTAGTCGTTCCAAACATGGAAGGTGGTCCTGCTGAATAATGGCGCAAAGAGTTTTAGGATAGTTAGAAATATTTTGTCTGTTTAGACTTTGAACCTAGCTTCCTTGTTTGTTCTAAAGGGTTTTCAGCAAATAAGAAAAGTCAGGTCTCCAGAGTAAGAGATGTACTATTACTTGGTTAATCGATAACACTCCCCACCAATTACAACATCCCAAACAATAATCAATTGATTAATATGTACCACAATAAAATGTAATAAAATTAAACAAAAGGTAAAACATAAACAAAGACATAGGATAACAAAAAAGAACAGCATGGTGTAAACAGTGTGTGTGTGTGTGTGTGTTTGTGTGTGTGTTTGTGTGTGTGTGTGTGTGTGTGTGTGTGTGTGTGTGTGTGTGTGTGT
>JACXGJ010000792.1:0-74483 GCA_016801105.1 Esox niger | reverse complement strand
TTGTGTGTGTGTGTGTGTGTGTGTGTGTGTGTGTGTGTGTGTGTGTGGTGTGTGTGTTTCTGCCTGCCTATGCAAGCATATGCATCCATATATGCGCACCCACTGTGTGTTGAGAGGTTTTATCGACAAACACAAGCGGAGACATAAGCAAGCAGACAAGACAGACATCTGGGAGTAAAATCGAGGATGGATCAATCACTTTTATCCCAACTCACATCTGAATCTCTGTTCATGCCTGGTTGTGCGTCATAATGTGTCTTGCAGTAATTGGCCACAGGAATCAAATAAAAACACATAACAGAAGTTCTACTGTGGTGTTTCCATTGGCCAAACTACCAGATGATACATTTAACCATCACTACAGACACAGACATGTTTTTGTAAGCAACGGGAATGTTCTGCAAGCCTCCACCTCAGGAGGGTACCTAAAGTGTTCCCACAAAGAACATTTCAGAACCACCTGCAGAAAGACCTCGCTTTCTGTGCTCACAGTCTGAGAATATTGAATATGTTTGCCCTTTAGGGACTTGCAGGGTTCCACGTGACAATTTCAATTTAAAGAAACCATAATCAGACCTCCAGGAGCCATTTTAGGGTGTACTGTAGGTGTTATTTATTGCGTGAGGAGTTAACATTTTGGCTGACACTTCTTCAGTGAAATCTCTGTCAATTGGAACATAAAACTGCTTTGCACACTCAATGATTTATAAAAGGAACTATGCTAAATAAAGCTGTTCACCATGCAGCGCCACATCTCCTTCCACCCCTTTGTCTGCAGTATCATCTCCGAGGCTGGTAGATGCCGTGCTGAGCTAGTTGCTCTAGCGTGATATTTGTTTTTTCTGCTGAAAGATCGGCCCCTGCTGTTGGGTTGGTAGCCTCGGCAGATGCCCCAAGGCAGCCTCGCCAGGGCATACTGGAGGAAGGGGAGTGACTACGGTGAGGGAATATCTACCTGAGGGGGGTTCATTGAGTCATAGCGGTGTTGTGTCTGAAGGATCCCCATGCCGTGGTCAGGTAACCGGCGTGTTTTGACATGACACAGGGTTCAGTTTCACTGCAGAAATACAGGTTCTTGTGATTTGCATGAACCATAACAACAACAGGGTCATAAGATGCACCCTGGATATTGCAGGTGTTAAGATCCTCCTCTCCGGTAGTCTTCGCGACATGGGTGTGATATTTAGCTGTCAGCTCTCATTTTAGGCCCACTTCAACAGTGTGACCAAAATTAGTTAATGTGTTTATACCGTCTTATTCCAGAGCATTGAAAGGTCGCCACCTGTGCCGTCTTAACCAGCGGCAGAGCTCATCCACACCTTTATCTCATCCCGTCTTGAGCTGTTGTTATGCTCATTTTGTTGGCGAATCTGCCAAGTTCCAAACAGGCTAGTTTGTGTCCAGAACCGTGCTGTGTTCTCACCTGCATCTCAAGGTAACGTATCCCTCCAGTGCTGTTCACCACCTACAGACATTTAAACCCCGGATTGAAACCTATCCACCACTCTGAATTCATGAATATCTAACCTCATCTTACCCTTCTGACCCACACGCAGCCTCTCCAGGTTCATCTCTCTTCCACATCCCCACAGCAGAATAAAAACTGACAGGGCCTTTGTTTGTTTGGGTCCTGTACTGTGGAACACACATCCTGTCATTGAAAAAGCTCCTTTAAGACACAGCCGAGATGTTCAGAACAGCTTTCAAGACCTTGAAACAAGTCTGTTGATTCTGTTCTCCTGGATTTGACAGCACATGCATGGATACTAGATATGTTCTGTGTTTTTGTTTTGGTTGTAGATATTATTAAGTATTATAATTTAATGAGGTTGATAGAAGTGCTTTACAAATTACATGTATTCGTCTGATGATAATTGTAGCTGATTATTAGTAGATGGCAGCCATGTAGTAAGCCAATTATAACTTATTTTCATTGGCATCATAATGAACCTGGTGCTTCCCTGCCCTCAAGTGCCTTTATGGCTTTTTATTTGACAGTTATTTTATCTTTCGTGTTTTCTAAATCAGATTGGCAACAGATGCAAAGATACATTTTACTGAAAATGTCCATGTAATGTAGTGTCATGTCATCATGTTAATTGCAATTGTTCTCACCATAAAGACCAAACCTGTGAATAGCCACACCTACCTGTCTCCTCTGTAACAGCCTCTACTTACTGATGTCACAGCAGTTTGTGTTTATATGGGCTAACCGACAGCCAGCGCCTCCGGAACTCACACGTCTTGTCTGACATTTGTAGATGTTTATTGTCTGCCATCTGTCTTTGACAAATAACTTCAAGCGGAGCTGCTATATTAAAGTAGGCCTGGCTTTCCAAGCTTTCCACTGAGGTTGCTGCCTTGTCAATATTCCAAAAGATTCACAGGGAATCATTCAGTCACTCAGCCCCTCCTCTGGGGCTTCAAGCTCTATAGTAAACTCTCCTCCCTCTCAAAGCAGCCGCCACTCATGTCGCCAGTATACTGGTTGACAGAAGAAGCAGCTTCGGCAGTATACTAATGCTTCACACAGCATAATCATGGATGTAATTGAAGCCTGTTGTTAAAGAGCTCATCAAGCCTCTGAAGATCATGACCGGACACACAGCAATGCAACTGCAACAGTGACTAAACTGTCATTTCCTATTGATTTTTGCAAACAGGTAATCAATTAGCTGGTGTTATAGTGACACAGTGGGCTGAATCATATCCCCATGCACAGATGAGTAGGAAACGGATGTGCCAAAACAAAGGGCATCGCATTACGACACTGGTCTAGTGAATGTAGGGAATGACGTGTGTGGACCCGGAGGGTGACTGACATCACGTGCCTCTGTGACGATTCGGGAGGATGCATGAACTCGATCACATCGCTGACGCTATGAAGTCGATCTCATCCTGGATTCTGATTCGGTCAGAATGCCGTAGCTCAGTGTGGCTAGGGTGAGAGGTCAGGTGTTCAAGCACTGGGCCGCTGCTGCTGTCCAATAGCTGCTGCATTAGCACTAAGTTAGGCTGCGCCACAATGCTGGATGGCCGGAGAGCAGGCAGTCTCTCTCCTCTGGCTAAATGACTGTATTGAACTCAGTGTGTGTGTGTGTGTGTGTGTGTGTGTGTGTGTGTGTGTGTGTGTGTGTGTGTGTGCTTGAATGTGCACGGATGCATGTCTGGGGTGTGTGCATGCGTGTGTCCGAGTGTGTCTGTGTGTACTTTAAGTGTGGGTCTGTGTGTGTGTGTGTGTCAGTCCGCTACCATGCCTCCGTGTCTTTGTGTGTGACTGGGATTGTTTGCGTGTGCGCGGATGCCTGTCTGGGTTGTGTGGGTGTGCAAGCGTGTGTCGGAGCGCGTACTCTGTGTGTGTGTGTGTGTGTGTGTGTGTGTACATGCAGTGACAGTGTACAGCAAATGCGCTGAGACAGCCTGGCTCAGCCTCGCTTCCAGACAATCAGATTAATTGGAACCGAGGCCATTAGTCGACTGGAATACATTATTGCTTTTGCAGAAAGAGCAATATCCTAACCTTATCATCCCAGTGCTTGTTTATCCAAGCAGAGATAGCCACAGAGTGGGGGAGATTAGGGCTGCCGTCCGTTGGCTCGCTCGTTTGCCTCCACGTGCGTCTGCCACTCCCAGACAGACTGTCAGCTCGTAGCCGTGGCTCAGAGTCCACTCTTTTCTGAGAAGGCCTCTTAACACTGCTAGTTTTAGCAAGGCTACTTCTCCTTTGGCCATACTGATGTTACTGTACATACTGCAGGTTTTATGTGTGTTCACCCACCATGTATACAGCATCGGGCTGGAGGTCTGGGGTCAAGATTGTTATGATTGACAGCAATTAGGCCAACTAGCTGAGTGTGAGGATGATCTCTGGTGTTTTGATGGCTCCCCGTCTGTCCACAGTCCTGTGTCTGTCTGTGTGATTCAGGCGGCTAGATGTCCGTCCACATGTGATTGTGACTCATTGTTTCCTTTAGGTCTAGTGCAGAAACTCGTCCCGATCACTGGTTCTGATGCCTTGCCAGAATCGTGGGTATGTCCATGCGTGCTTGTGCTGGGCTGCCTCTGTTGGGCTAATTATATGGGCCTCCATGTGTCTTTCCGCACACATTCAACAAGCAGCGCACTCTCCAGATTTTCCCCTCATTTATTTATGTGTTTTCGCTGTGGATCCACTCTCCCTTCAATTTATTTTCTCTTGCACCCTGTCAAAACATACTCCTCTTCACTTACCACCTCCCATCAAGTTTCATTGAATGAATTTTTCATTTGTGTGTTTTTCTGTGAGTTTTAACGGCACGAATTGTCAAAGCCAGAGCGGCAGTGATGATTAATGTTATTTGGTGTTAATCCCCTCTGCAGGTCCCCCCTGAACCTTTCTCGTTGGCCACCAATAATGAGCTAACTCGCTCGTGGCTTTCAGCGTTCCAGCATATTTCCAAGCTAGCGCAAGCTGACACAAGCCACAGGCAAAGTGCTGGCCTACTCTGAATGGTAGCTAGCTAATGCTCTGACCTCTTCATTATTCAATACACTGCCTTGCTTTTCTATGAAATATACATCATTAGGGATTAGAGATATGATTAGCATCAAATCCAAAAGTCACAATTGACACAAGCCAATTAATGTGCCCTTTATAACAGTACAGCCGGAATACCTGGCTTTCTGCATCCCAAATGATGTACTATTCCCTTGTGCACTACATTTAACAGGGGCCAGTGATGATCTACAAGTCGATTTGGGACAATCTGTCCTTTTGGCCAGCTGATGGATAACAGATCTTTCTCCTCCTGACTTGACATAGGCTCCGCTGTTCGCCCCCTGATACGGGACAGAATTAAATGGTCAATAGGAACACTATAAATACTATAACATTTCACTTACAGGGTGGCTACAATAGCGGGGGTGTGTGTTGAGCGGAACAGGGAGCCCAGCTTAGAGAACTTGGCAGCTGGCGCTGAATCAATCTACATTACAATGATGAATACAGATTGTCATCCTGTTTGAATAACAAACCTGGGCTGTCTACAGAGGTACATAGCAGTAGTAGGATGACATGATAATACCCCTTTTCGCATAAGCAATTCCCATTATGAAGCCTTTAAACAGGTATTTTACGTGGCGATAGTGGCTAAAGCGGAGATTCATACAGTATTACTGCACCTGGTGGTCTTCCTTCTCACTCTGCCCCAGTCTAAAGCCCATGAGGAACGATGGGGCAAATCGCTGCTTCATTAGATTCGTAGCAGCAGCTGGAAATAGTGTGTCAGCGTTTGGGCTCAGGCTGCTCAGAGGCCCCGTGGAGGAGGGTGGTCTAACATAGTGTGCTCTGCTGTACTCTATGCTGCCCTGCCAACACGCACAACAGGAAGAGGGGACACCAGGGGGCTGGATAACACCACATGCTATAGGAAGTCAAGACCAGCACGCTCTTTCACTCTCCTCAAACTCTTTCCCTTCTTTCTTGCTCTCTCTCTCTCTCTCTCTCTCTCTCTCTCTCTCTCTCCTCTTGCGCACACTCAGACAGACAGGTACAAGGGGCGCACACACTCATCATTTTAGCCATATCCTAATTTTGAATCGTTTCTTCGGGTTAGCTGCCATCAAGGTCAAATCTCGCCATTCTGTGTAACTGATTTGTGTAATTAAAACAGTCGTTGTTTCTTTGTTCTCTTAATGGCACATTTAATCTCACTTGGCCAGAATGTTTATTCCTAATAGCTGAAGTCGCTTGTAAATTAATCACAGTCATGCGATGTGTGTTCCTTTGTTTGCATCTTAATTTACTTCGGGTTTTATACCCGTGAGCCACAAGCCATATTAACATTCTCCTCACCTCTCATTCTCCCTTTTGCTTTCTTTTTCTCTGTTTCTTTCTCTCTCTCGTTTCGGTTCCATCGCGCTTTCAGTTCTAAACTCGGATGGGGGAGGTGTGTCCTTCCAACTGTTGTCATTGTATCTGTCATTGCCGTTGATATTGGGGTTTCCGCGTTAAAGGCTAGTGTCATTGACCATGATAACGTTGCTAGGGTACACCGGGACATCGCTGTTGCCGCCTACAGCACGTTCATATTGTATAGTCGACTCTGACATGCTCAGTCGATCAACAGGATAATTGTACATTCTTAAGGGCAGACACATCTGCTGCTGCTACACATGTAAGGATGGTGACGTAGTCTTATGAAGTTGAGTTGGAGCAGAGGTTTATTGTTGCTGTGGTCCTGGATCAGGACCTGTCTCTTCGGTGAGTGATGGCGACTGGCTAGCTAGCTGGCTGGCTGGCTGGCTGGCTGTAGTGAGGTTGTGGTGGTGGGAAGCCTTCCAAACCACACCTAGGATTTATATTCAAAAATGTCGAATAGCTTGGAGTTCAAATATGGTACTTTTCCACAGTGATCTGCTTTGTGTTTGTAAACACTAGATGCTTTATGGCAACTTATCTTCCACTCTTGTTGTGCACTCTAAAGCAAATTTTCATTGTGGCTTTGTGGTATTGAGGATATCATTCCAAGATTATTGGAGGGCTTCTTTCCCCTGTTCCCATAATGGTTGAAGGTGCTCCAAAGCCAGTCTTGGAATGTTACACCAAAACAGGATAAATCTTTCTAACAGGCCAATGACAAGCCCATGCTCCCATGTTTGTAATGAAGACAGAAATGTGTGTATACAAACCAGCTCAATCATAGACTGTAAGGAGTGCTTGGGGAATGCATATATTTTCCACCCAGGTTTCAAGCGTTCCGCTGACTGTTTCCTAGCCACTGTGCTTATCTTATTTCTTCCTCTTTGGGGTTTTAGGATGAGCATGTTTCTGAATGGCAGTGGAGTTGGTTGTTTATCTGACTGTATTGTTTTAACCTGGAAGAATGCCTGGCCATAGTCAGGCCACTGACATGTCTGGCCATGTTGAATCTACTGTAGTCGGGCCAGAGGATGACTGTCAGGGCGAAGAGTCTGGCTGGCTGGCAGGGACATGGTGGTGGTAGAGAGAGCCCCAGTCTACTCCATCAGGGGCTGTACTTGGCTACACCGTGCTGTGTGTGAATAGGCAGCAGAAAGCCTTGCAGGGTGAATTAAGACACTGTGGAAGTCAAGCTATCGATCATCGCGGTGCTACCTAATTCAGTTTCCTTACATGTGATGGTCATATGTTAGAGCACCAGGTTTCACAGTGGTGGGTGTGGGTGTGTTGTGGGAAGGGGCCTTCACTGCTTCCCTGGTGCATCCTACAGGGGCCACCCATCCACTTGCCTATAAATTGAATCAATTAAAGGCTCTAGTAGATTTAGGGGCAGGATGAGGTGTAGATTATCAGTTTGGAGATCTGCTGCAAATTCTTTAGGGTGATCATTTAATAAGAGAATAGACTGAGGACAGCCAAATTATATATGACACCCCTTCAGCAAACCGACTCTCACGCTCGCTCTCCCTTTCTCTCTCACTCTCTTTCTCTCTTCCCACACACTGTCTGTACTCTCACGTTAACACACAAATAAAACCACACGCACAAACAAAACCACAAACACACGCACACCCCATTCTCACACGAACCCCGTTCTCACATTTACACACAAACAACACCACACACACGGACACATACACACTTACACAGGCAAAAACGTTCACCCACTCAAATACACATGTACACATACTCTCAAACATTCATAAAGTACTCTGTGTGATCCAACAATGAAAGTCTGCGTCCTCAGATTTCTGACTAAGGTGATTTAGTGTCATGGTGATAAAATGATATTGCTACCGTTATTTAAACAGTGGCTAGGCTTTACACCTCAGTGAAACAGAATTTGGCAATGAGAAGCGAAGAGAGCCTTTCCAAGGGAGTCAGTCAAATCAAACAGTGCTCTGAGCACCAGCATAGGTTTCAGTCTCTACAGACCAGGCTGCCCGAATGTATTCATCTATAATTAAGGATTCAACTTTATTGAGGGAAGAAAATGACAGTTCGGCTGCCCTTGGATATAGGAATCTGGGGGATGAAAGGGAATGGTAATGTAACCTGTTCAGGGTTGCCGAGTGCCTCATCAGCATTAGATGTTTAAGTAATTAGAACGTACAAACAAGTAAGGAAGAAGCAATGGGAAAGCAGAGCGGTGGCCTTCAGTGAATCAATACGGACTGGCAGGTATCAACTGACCCTGTTTTAACAGCCTGTCAGCTGGATCCCTCCAAAATCTTGATGTATTCTTTCTGTACACAAGTCTAGTTTAATGAGACTCCTCCTCCACAACCAGCCACCTTCAGATGTGGCCCTGCCTGCCTCTCATTCTGATAGATCTGTCTTTTCATCTCTCTTTCCTTCTGCAGTCCTCTCTAGTTGGACAGTCTGAAGCTGGAGGCTAGCCTCTACACGCTTGCCTCATCAATTCCGCCAGCAGCCTGTGTCTATCGGCCTTATTGATGTAGGATTATGGTATCAGTGTAAATAGAAGGAGAAAATCACAAATCGATAGCAGACTGTTCCTAAAGCTGCCAATTCAGTCTGCCGCGGGCTGTTGGATCACTGGAGGTTTGTCTTGTTGTGACCCTTAAAGATCCCATGGGAGATAGCCTTCCACCAATATTTTCTCCTCCCTTGCCCAGTGTACCTTATTTTGTGCTAATGTCAAGTGAGGAGTTATATATGCACGTGTGTGTGTGTGTGTGTGTGTGTGTTTGAGAGTGAGAGAGAAAGAGAAAGAGAAAGAGAGAAAGATTTAGAGGGTTGAGAGAGATATGGTGAATTTTAAACATCCCTACTATTTTCTGCAAGTTGCACTCGTCTGGAAAATTGCTTCATTACTAAACATTGAATATTTATGCTGTAAACAGTTCTAAATATCATATGTTTATTATTTATTAGATTTCTAATGAGTGCTCCAAGTCATTTGGTTTGTGTAATGACTACATCAGGATAATGTCTGGATCTGACAGCCGCTTGTTCAAAGAGTACATACAGTAATTGTTGATAACCTGATAGCGACCAGATGTTGTGATAGAAGATTCTCCTTCTCTTTACACCTCACTGTACAGCCTAGACAGAAAACCCCTAAGAACCTACAAGATTTGAATGAATTAGCTGGCATAGATTCTATGTACAATATATGCTCTGAAACTGTGTGAGTTGTAAGCTGTTGGTTTTAGAGTATCCTCCTATCCCACTCCCAGATGGCCTTGTGTGGAGCCTGGGATTTGCCTGGGGTTTGCCTGGGGCAACTGGCTCTCTGTTAGGGAGACATGTACACTTCCTTCCTCCCTCTCTCCTCTCCCAGTACGTCAGAGTGGCTTGCCGAGAACATCTTGCTCCAAAAGGCATATTCAATGTTTTGTGATGAGGAGGAAAAACTTTTAATTGTTAATGTCATTACTTTAATTACTTAAATGAAAGCAAATGAATAGTGCCTTGTTAAGTTTTTAAATGTAAATGTGTGCGATGCATTGTGTTGTGACAGGTTGTCCCCAAGTCCCAGGCAGTCAGAAACCGTTATCAAATTTACACAATATGAGTTCGAAGCAACTCTGAATTTATAAAAATTATAATAATGCCATTTTATATTGGTTTCAGACAGGTAAGAGACAATTTAGATAGGAATCGCAGGCTGTTCTGAGAGCAGAGCCTGTTAGCAGGTCAAAGTTTAGTGGGCTAGACTGAGGTGAACATGCTGAAAGTAGACAGCAGCCATTGTTCTAAAGACATCCACTTGTTATTTTCCCACACTTCACCACAGGATTCTATCAGCTGTCAGCCGAGGCTCACCTCTATCAAACAGAAGAAAGGAGATGAAGTGACCTTACTTTGCTGCCGTTCTTCAGCCTCTCAAAGATTAGCACTTCCCTTTACTAAGGATTTACTGGCAGAAGCACCACTTGGAGAGACTGAGTGATTAAAGAAAGAATGGCTCCTAGAGGTGTATTTTAAAACGTTAATGGCACCTAGGATGGTAATTACATCTGTTATTACAGAGGATGCGTTGGAGAACCCTTTGGTATTAGAAAAAGCCATGTAATACTACATGCAAAAAACAATAGTTTTGATGTTCATAAAAAACTATACCTTTAATAAAACTATATGATTGAGACTAGACATTTTTTTGTCATTATGAATGGCTAAACGAGTGAACAAGAAAGATGTGGCTTAT
Source organism: Esox niger (assembly GCA_016801105.1). Taxonomy (NCBI): domain Eukaryota; kingdom Metazoa; phylum Chordata; class Actinopteri; order Esociformes; family Esocidae; genus Esox; species Esox niger. The sequence continues at coordinate 64,350 of JACXGJ010000792.1, read as the reverse complement.
TTAAAATAATGATTTACAGAACATTTATATTGGCATGTAATGAAAGACAAGCCAAGAGAGGTGTGGGCTTCAAATTTGGGATAAGTAAGCACACCAACTAGACCTGAACCATATCAATGTCTATACTTCTGGTCATAAGTTAGACTACAAAAAAGCTATCTATAAAAAGCGGAATAATAACAGGCTATTTGTTATTTTCTTTCTCTTCCACTTCCTAAATCAGCTTTGGTGGTGGCAAGAAACATATCCTGCTCTGGAACAGGTCCGTTTTCCATTACCACTCAGTCACTGGTCTGGCCATTAACAGAATCTTTTGTTTCAGTCTTCATAATCTTTTTCTTCAGTCTTCATTATCTTTCTGTTTTCCCCTGTACAAAAAAAGTTTATACGTTCACTGACTTTTCATGTGCATGTTAAGTCAGTGATGCATTGTAACCACTACACAGGCATGCATAAAAACCATGTTACCATTACACCCATCCCAACTGACATGACTAGACTTTTATAGCTCCAGTGTTTCCCCGTCCTGGTCCTAGGGACCTAAAGAGGTGCACATTTTTGTTTTTGCATTAGCACTCCCACACCTGACTCTAATGTTGCCCTGCCACTTACACATTTGATTTACGTAATCAACCTGTCATCAAGTCTTTAATTTTAATCAGGTATTTGAGTGCTATGGCAAAAACAAACATGTGCACCCCTTTGGGTCCCCAGGACCAGGATTGGGAAAAACTGTCTTAGAATAATGTGTCTTCAGTTTTTCGCCAAATGTTTACATTTTAGTAACTAAGCATATGGTGTTATCCAGAGCAAAATACCGGCCCCATATGCCGGCCCAAACACAAAGACAGTGGTGCTGTGCAGTCTAAAACACAAAGATAGTGGTGCTGTACATGCCCAAACACAGAGACAATGGTGCTGTGCTGTCTCTAACACAGAGACAGTGGTGCTGTGCTGTCTCTAACACAGAGACAGTGGTGCTGTATTGTCTCTAATACAGACACAGTGGTGCTGTGCTGTCCATAACACAGAGACAGTGGTGCAGTACTGTCTCTAATACAGACACAGTGGTGCTGTGCTGTCCCTAACACAGAGACAGTGGAGCTGTGCTGTCCCTAACAAAGAGATGCTGTCCCTTACACAGAGACAGTGGTGCTGTGTTGGCTCAACTCCCTAGAGCCTTTTGTTCTTGGCGTTGGACACATGAACAGAGAAAGGACAAGATGCCATTTATTCCTACTGGCAGCAGGCAGCGGCAGGCACTGCCAGGGTAAGGCGTAGAGATGACATGCCACACTACATTACCCACAGGGCCTTGGCCTCTTCCTCAATCTTTAATCATTAACCTGAACTGGCTGTGAATCCCCAGAGTCCACTGGTACTGCTCTCTCCAGTTCATACTTTAATCCAGCTTCTAGGCAAGCTCTGGGGCCAAGACAGCTAGCTAGCTTTTCTAAGGCCTGACCTGGCTCCGACAAGCTGGACATGTTAGCAAATTGTTCTTGCTATATGGCACAGGATTCCGGTTAAGTGTAGTCATTTTATATATGGCACTGCAGAGCCCAGTGCCACATCTATGTCCCAGAGTTGATTTCAAGCTGTGTAAGTCAAGCCATTGTTTGCCCCTTAACTATGTCAGAGAAAAACACTGTCAACAATAGGGTGTTTATAGAAAAAGACATCTATCATTATCCATCATTTTTAATTTCCCCTTGTTCTGTCCAGTGTCTGCATGATCCAATCATAAGACCTGTCTTTGAGTTGTTGTGAATGGAGTGTCTTTAGAGGGCTTCAGCAGTGTGGGTTTTATTGTGTTATACTGTAAAGCTCAGGTCTTTGAGGATTCAATTGATAAACCAGTAGTATTATGACAGAGTTGAAAGGGTCTGGAGGAATGTGTTTGTAAGTAGTGAAAAAGCTAACTGCTTCCTGTAGGTGTTCATCATCAATGGCTAGCGCTGTTACTTTCTACATCAGGCTTAGGGTACAATACTACCATGCAAGAACCATTTTTTAGCTGGTCTAGTGTTGGCACTTGGAAAATGGAGAATAAATTACTTATTATAAAATATGATGTACATTTCCTTTGTTTTGCAGTTATCTGTTGTGTTTAATGAAATGAATTAGCAGACAAGGGGAAGAATTGTTCCTCGGATGGCAGATATTATCCTCTGAGTAGCAGTTTGCCCAATTACAACACAGAGACACAGAGGAAAAGTGAAAGAGATTGTGCTTGTCTGGTGGGTTTCGTATGTTATTAGCATTGTTCATAAGCCAGCCTTTAGATTGTTAGGCAAGTTATGACACGCTGTGTGTGTTGGTGGTGTCAGGTGTTTATCCGGCTCTGCCGGCGTGTCACGTGCGTCTTGACGGGGATGGACGAAGGCCCATGATGCCGTGTGATTGATGGGGCTGTCTCCTGCTCTATGCAGGCTGTGCGGATATGGGAGTCACATCAATGACAGGTCCAACTCGGTGTCATCGCTGAGGAATCTGGCGCCGCAGCGCAGAGCAACCAGAATGCGGGGCCCGACAAGAGGCAGAGCACGAGTCTGGTCTTAGCGAAACGATGACACAAAATAAAGCTGCGTCACTGTGCATCAGTGCATTACTCACACAGCAGTGGAATGAGATCAGTCCGGGGTCCCGGGGGGCTAGCTAGTGCGGCTGGAATATCAAACTATATAACGTCTCAAGAAAAGCTTTTTATTTTATATTGCGTACTCAATGTTTATCTTTTCAGGTACATTCTTTTCTTATCTCAATTTCCTATATATTTTATCTTGATCTCAATCCCTCTCTCTCTCTTTCTCTCTCACCTTTCCAGCATCCCTTCAGCAACGTCTCGGACCAGTGACCCGGGCCATTCCAGCGGCGCTTCGGGCAGCTCCAGCGAATCAGAGAGCAGTTCTGAGTCGGACTCAGACAGTGAGAGCAGCTCCAGTGACAGCGAGTGTAACAGGGCCTCACGAACCGCCACCCCGGAGGTACGACACAATCACTCCCGTATTGTACGAACCAACACTGGCACAGTCAGGAAGCAATTAATGTTGCTTTTAACCAGTACTCCACCAGTGTGGTATCATAGCGAGAGCCCGCAGCAGCAACCATACTATGTTACACAGACACCATTAATATGGGTAAAGAGGAATTTTGTAAAGTCTGTTAGTTATTTCTGTATTTTCACAGTACATTTTACCTTAAATATGAACATGATTAAGCAAATAACACACAAACATAGAAAAGATAATATTTATAAATGTACCCAACATGAACTGTCTTTGTTGGAGAATGACAATTAAGCAATATTAAAGTGGTCAAAAGTATTTGCTCCAATAGATATCCTTGTAGCACATTAATGTAAGCTGGCAGGATCAGGTGGCTATATGGGGCTACGACTACTGTATACAAGAAAAAGGGGTGGTCAAGGTCACGTGATCTGTTATTAGGTTGAACATATCACATTTGTGATTTTGATCCTTCTGCTGGGACATTTAGCTGTTTACAGATTTAGCATTTTGTGGTAGTAAAGAACGGGCAAAGAGTGACCTGGAGTTTTCCGGGAGCTATTTTAGATTGTAACTATATTTTTGATGCGGTTCCTTTATCTCACATCCCAGAACAACTTAAACCATCTTCCCAACTGGTGGGATGTAAAGGGTGTGGCTGTCAGATGAAATAACCTTTTATGAGGGTTTCAATCAGCCTGGAGAGTGTGCGTGCTAGCACCAGCTTTACACCCTGTGGTTTTAATGCTTCATTCTTAAGTTAATTTACTTCCAGGACTTCCTTTCTGAATGATTTGCTATCATTTAGGAGATGATAAGACAGTCTTCATGATTTAATCTAAAAAATGTATACTTGTCTTGGGACATAATGGTACAAAACAAACGAGAGATGGCTTGGTAGATGAAAACATGGCTCTCAGAGACTACCAAATGGCACAAGGATGATATGGGAAAGCACTACTCAGTCATTCATGAGTTTATGAGTGTCTATTTTAATGGCCTCTTCATCACAACATTGGCTCATTGGTTTGCGTATATCATATAAATCTGAGGAGACAATTTAATGATCATATTTCACTTTCATGAGTCAACACAGCTTTGATAAAGCTACGTAATCTAGGAAACCAAACTTCAATCTAACTGTGTATTCTTGTCTTTCCTACTTTTGCTTTATTTGTCAAATAGCCTGAACCTCCGTCAACAAACAAATGGCAGCTGGATAAGTGGCTGAACAAAGTGACCCCCCACAACAAATCTCTTATCAGCACCCAGCCAGTGAGAGAGAGCCATGGACAGAGCCATGGACTCATCAGCTCCCAGCCTGACAACACTCAACAGCCCACTGAGAACCAGGGCCAGCCCCCAGGGAAGAGCAAGTCTGGCCCAAACACAATCCTGTCCCAGACCGATCCCAAGGAACGGACTCTCCTCAACCCGATCCGAGAGAAGGTTAAGCCCAAGACTGGACAAAAGGTTTCAGAGAGCAAGAGTTCAAAAGTCAAGTCCCCAGCGCTGTTGGCGGTGGAACCGGCCACAGCCAGGCGCAGCATTGGGAAGAAGCAGCCAAAGAAAGTTGAGCGCTCGTCCAGCCTGGAGGAACACAACTCCTGGTCCAAGCCCATTAACCCCACCATCAGCACTACCCCTAAAGAGAAGGAGCCTCCGCCTCTTTTGGAGCCCCCCAAGTCCAGGAGCAAGGGTACCAGTGGGAAGACTGCCCCTAGAAAGGAACCTCGCTCCCCCACTACCACCATTACTAATCCAGCTCCTCCTCCCCCAGCCCCAGTATTGGACAAGAAGAAGCACAGGGGACCCAGCAAGATAATCCCCAAATCCAAGGAGTTCATTGAGACAGAGTCTTCGTCATCGGAGTGCCACTCTGAACCAGAGGAGCTGGTCAAGATCCCCAACCCTCCCTGCCCAGGACCCAGCAGCCTGCAGACTCTCAAAGCAGCCAAGGACTGCAACAGCAATATCCTGAGTGTCAGTAGCCTTACCAGCACCTGCAGCACTTCCATCTCCATCCCAGACCCTGGTGTGGTTGGAGACCTACTGGAAGACCCTCTCTTCTCCCCCATCCCCACTGTCCAGAACAAACTGCTGTCCCCTCTCAGGGAATATGAGGACATCAAGTCACTGTGGGTGAAGATTGAGCTGAGCTTCCTATCTAGGATCCCAGGTCAGGACCCCACAGACGCCCCTCCTTTGAAGGTTGAGCCCCAGGAACCTAACATCAAGCATAAACAACAGTCCCCTGTTCGTCTTCAATCTACCCCTGTTGAGAAACCCCCTAGCAAATCCAAAAGGAAACATAAGGCAAGTGCAAAATTTACTTTAATTTCCTATAGTTACTAGCTGGTATAGATTAGCCGGATAGAGGCTAAATGTCTTGATTGAGCAGCAGTGAGGAAGAGCTTGTGAAATGTTTAATGCTGTTTGTTTCTGTGTTCCTCAGTCAGACAATTGTGACGCTGTCGGCGGGAGCAAAAAACTACGGTTGGAGAAAGACATGCTTCTTCCCCCTTGCATTTCACCGATACACAACCACAAGAACATTAGCACAAAAGAGTACGTTTTGCTGAAATACTTAATGTGCTGTCCTTACACATCACCATGGTTACTGGATGAGAAAAGGATAGCGTAGGGCATCCTGTTATGAGTGGTTACAGAAATTTACAGTTTGGCTGTCCACAGTTGAAGGCTGCAGTTTTTCTCTGTTGCGTGGTAGTGCTGTTTATGTTTGTAATTGTTTACGGTTAACCTTTGAGGAAACTTCTCAGAGAGGATACTGGGAGGTACAAGTGCAGTGTCCCTAGCCTGGACTACACTTTTATCTTTAGCTCCTGCTAGCTGTCTCCTGCTAGCTGTCTATGTCCTACGGTATTAAGTAATTGTGGAACTGACAAGAGCAAAGACGCTAATTTTAGATGTTCAATTAGCACTGCAGGGATCTAGAGCTCGTCAAAAGGACAATGGTCACAAGGGTCTAGGGGTTGAGCAGAGTGAGTCCAGAGGACGAAGTGTCCACTAGCTGAGCTTCACCACTAATCACTGAAAATGTTTAATATGATTACCTGCTCTATGATAAATGAGCTGCCATGGATATCTAGTGGAGAAATGCTGAACCCTTTGGTCGAGGCTGAAATATGACCTGCCTAGTGGCCTTTAAATCACCTGCATTTAAACAGCCTTAACGCAAATCCTCACACTTTTAATCAGATTGGAGAGTAAAGAGGCTTTTTATTAATGCAGTAAATGAACCTACCATGGTTCTTCTCATTTTCAGGCCCATAAAACAAGACAAAATATGCTGCTGTTCAAAAATAACCTGAGCAACATAATCCTAATTAGTTTTTTTCTGACTGCATTTTCCCCCTTAGTGTTTTAGACAATTTTACGCTAGCTAAGCATTTTTTTCTCATATATCAAATCCCCATGAGTTTTACGGGAAGGGGAGAAAATTATCTGTTGTTGCATACAATGTAAAAAAATCAAGTAGTAACAGCGGTGGGCAATGCTTTTCACTTGTGTGCATCTTTGGTGCTTTATTAAACTCTGCATTGACTTTGAGGATGGGAAAATATTCATGTAAACTTCCCAGCTGCCCCTTATCTGTTAACATAGAGAACACTTTATTGTTAACAGAACCCACATGTGGGCACACATACACACAGCTACAGCATGATAACCCACTCACATGAATCCAGACTGCAGTCCACAGGGTTCCCCTGTTAGAGACCAGGCTCCCGAAACAGGAATTGATATTAGAAGGACAAAAGTGCTTCCTGTCACAACAAACTGCTGTTCCACTGCCTGATCAATCAATATCATCCAACAGAGCAATAAAAGCCTGTTTCCAGGCCTATTTCTGGGCTGCATCCTTAGAGGATCAAAGGCACACAAAATATAATGTGGAACAATTAAACCATTTGATAATTTTCAACCAAGCCATATTTATATTTATTACATGACGTTGATATACTTATCATACATTTCTGTTTTAATTAAGCTGTCCAAATTTGGATTATACCATAAGATTCTATTAAACCCAGCTTCAGTAGTGGATGGCAACAGGCCTTACCAACCGTTTAAGGCAAATATATATACTGTATATAAAATTTCATATTTTTATTTTAATATAAAATAACAAATACACTGTGGCCGAGGCTGCTTTAGAACGGATTTCAACCCAACCTTCTGCTCAGTCAGAAACAATTATTCTCCCAACAATTCGTCAAATAATGCAGCCCCAACAATATTGTTATTAACCATTCTTTAAAAAATTAAGAATATATATATATTTTACTTTTATATTTTAGTCATTTAGTAAATGTTCTTATTCATACTGACTTATAGTTAGTGTATTCATGTACACTAACTATATGGTGGGTGGGAAAATCACACACCTTGGTATTTCAGCTAAACATTCAAGTAAGAATATGTAGAATAAAAGCAGAATTAATCATTCCTTCTAAAAATAAAATGCTCTCTCAGGAGCCTGCTTTACTTCAGGTCTTCACATTATCTATGTATTTAATAACCTATGTTATTTCTCAAATTGTGTTATTGATTTACTACTTTGATGGCAAAGATGCATTCCATGATTTTTGGCCATTGGTTGTAAAAGTGCCCCTCAGGAGCCAAAAAGTGTCCCCAAAAATGGTGTACTATATCATGTATGTGCCAATTTGAGTCCCACCTCATGTGTCATCAAAACAACTTGCTTTCAAACATAACAATTCTACTTCTATGTGATGCTTATAAACAACATAATACACATTCTACCCAAAATGCAAATGCAGTCCCAGATGGCATTTGTATGACTGACTGGCATTTCCGAGCCTCGGACAACTGTCCATTCCTAAGTATTGTATTGAATAACCGCAAACGAGAGAGCTGGCCAAACGTTGTTCTTTTCTTATGTCAGTTTCAGCAACACTTAATGTAAAAGGGTTCCTAGATATGGAATTGGTATCTGTCTTTTGCCCAGCTCTCTAAGGAAACAACCCAGGAAAAGAGAGGAGAAGCGAGAGCTGCTGCCTCCGCTTTTGTCGCCCCTCTCTGATGAGCCCCCTGTCTGCCAGCGCAGGACAAGCGAGTGTTCCTCCTTCAGCCAGGAGGGCGGCGCTAACACTGCCACCAGTACCTTATTACTACCCTCCCTCAGCTGCACTCTGCCCCCCTTCTCCACGTCCTCATCCTCATCTTCTTCACACAAGCACCGCAGCAAAGGAGAGAGCAAATCCCATTATAAGACAAGCAGTGTAAGTAGGGCCAAGCGGCCACTGGCCAAAGTTTGTATGGTTGTTGTTCTTGGGCATTATTATAAAGGGCTGCAAAATAGTATTCATTATTATTGTATTGCTAACATCAATTATGTAGAAACATTTACATGTATCAAATGAATTGTTAAAAGTAATATCTGTAAGTATGATCCTTCTGCGGATACTTTGTTAACTAAGAGAATATGTGTTCTATAATTCATTGCCTTGAGATGTTAGTAGACAGGCTGTAGCTGCAGATTATTTCTCTGCTCCAGGCTTCTGCCACTATTTCCTGTGTTTTAGCTAATCTAATTAGCCTTTGGAGGGATTTGAAAATAGCCTTGAAGAAAGAAAAATGTATCCATGTGCTGAATATGTTTAAAGCTGGACACAGGGAAAAAAATACATGATAGTCACTATGTTCCCATATAGCGCAAATCACCAGGATGAATGAATACAGTATTATTATACTTACTGCTGGACACTAATTAGTATTTTAATTGACCCCTCCATCACACAGGAGGAAGATACCCACAGCAAGCCCTCTAACAGTTTCCATGGCAACGTTCAGTCTGATTCTGACGTTTGGTCCAACCCGTCATCGCTGTCCATGGACCACATGGAGCCCAGCAGACCCAAGCTAACATTCAATAACACGTATGTATGAACAGCTAACTTCGCAACACCTTACAAAACACCCAGTGCAAATATTTTCTCACATGACAGATGCACTAAAAAGGGATGAATTGCATAGAACGCCGGGCAGTTGCTGTTTGTGTGGGATGTGAGAATGTGAGTTAATTTCCACTATATGGATACATCCAAATGACACATATTTAGCTTATGGAGCACAGCATTACTCGTAAGGAATCCAGGCAATCACAAAACAGTTTTTATGCCACTGAGCTGTTTAATGATATATTTGAAACATAATTGGCATGACTAACCATAGGCTCAATGTGTTTGTTATCTAGAGTTCATAATGCAGACTACTACATGCAAGAAGCCAAGAAACTGAAGCACAAAGCAGATGCACTGGTAAGCTTCTGTTTTACCAGTCTTATCCCATAAGAGCACCTCTAAATTTATTAAAAGCATTTAAACAGCAATTAATTTGGTAAAGAATATATTACACGTACTAAATTGTTCTTACTACTTAGACTTTATTTTGTCTGAGCAAGCAGCAGCTTTGGCTGAGCCAATTATTCGTGCTGCATAGCTCTTAATAACACACACTGGTCTTAGCTGAGGTCTGGCGCTAAGTGTGCAGAGAGTGAAGAGCCCTTGTTAAGACCTGTAGTCTTTTCTAAGTTTGACTGTGGGATCGGTCACAGACAGGGGAGCTTTTACACACCTCTTTGATGTCCTCAAAGAGGGGCTTGGGCCCAGGCGGCGGTCATGATTTACCAACACACTTATAGGGCCCTAATAATTGGATTCCAGCAATTATCTCCCCAGACATTGTCCTTTATCGAAAGTTACATCCACTTGGCAATAAATCTGATCTGCGAGGTAAAGCCAGCCATGAATACAAAGTGAAGGGAATTGATTGCCCATGTTACATGACTGTAATCGTTGAGCTGTAATGAATCTTCCACTGGACCGGTCGGCATGTGGTAAAAGGGACTTAGTTGAAATGGATAGAACCTACTCGAGAGGTGCTTTCAGTGGAGAGTGGTGTGTAAATCTGTTTTATTATAAACTTGTCTACTTTTATGATGATGCCTATTTTTTGTTGTTGACGCTTTATTTGTATTTTTCGATCTGTGTGCCTTTGTGTTTTTATGAACGTGTTTGAGAAAAGACCAAAAGAATGATCTGTTCCTCAAATGTTAATGTGAATTTAACTTCTGGTTAAATCCATTAAGTTTTTAAGATTTGGAAAATAATGCCACACGAGGAGAATATTTTGTGGGCGTGCAGTGCTGTGACTCTAGTGCAGACCTGATTTGATGTCCCCCTCGCATCCTCCACAGATGGACAAGTTTGGCAAAGCTGTTAACTACGCCGACGGCGCGCTGTCATTCATCGAGTGTGGCAATGCCATGGAGCGGGACCCTCTCGAGGCCAAGTCTCCGTACACCATGTACTCCGAGACCGTGGAACTCATAAGGTTGGTGTCTGCCCAACCCTCCCATACTCAGGCCGGCTATCCCCAACTGCCCCCCGGTGAAAATGAGCATCATTATGTCCAGAGCTGCTCGAGTCTACCCCACAAGTCAAGGCAATTAGCAGCCCTCATTTTATTAATGGCGGCGAAAATGAAAATAGATGGTCCTTGTAGCTCATCATACTACCCAGGGATTCGCGCACCGCTGATTGAAATTGTATCTTCAGAAACTGTTAAACGCAGAAAACGACACAAGGCCGGCCGTTAATTCTGAAAATGAAGAGAATGGGAATGTGATCTGTTTTTATCTGTCCTGCTTTTGAAGGTACGCCATGAGGTTAAAGAACTTTACAAGTCACTCAGCAACGGTAGCTGAAAAGAAATTAGCTGTGTTGTGGTGAGTTTTCCCTCTGCTCTGCAGTGTTCTCATGTAAAATGTGTATGTGTGTCTGAGTGATGAGACCCATCATTGCTCTAATGGATGTGATGACGGACTTGAAGCCCTAGCCTGTGTGGGTGTTTGGGTTCATTCCAAAAAATCCAACAGGCTTTTAGATGCTAAATCCGCCGTTTCACTCAAACACTATTTAAATCTCCACTCAGCCATCACACCCCGACAATCGGATGTATCTTGAAGGGAGCTTTAAAACACTGCTAAAGCACTTAATCAGCTTAAAGTGGATCATTATTCTTGTATTTCATTAAACTATTAGGGGATAATGAAAGATTTCCTCGCGGCAAGCACAGCCTATAAACATATACTGTACAGCACACTGTTACTGAAGAGATGAAGGGAAAGTATATGCACCCTGTCATATGGATTGTATAATCTGTGCAGAATGTTATGCTTCGGTTCTCAGTCATAGCAGTGTAGACAGTGATGGGTGTAGGCGTTGGACTGCCGGGCCGTATTTCCAGTCTTAGTACCGTATACTGTTCAGACATCATTAGCGATTAAATTCAAATATATCACACTGGCTGACATTATCCATCCATGCATAATTTGTTTTAGACGGCGTGTGCGCGCGCGCGTGTGTGTGTGTGTGTGCGTGAGGTGTGTGCAACCTGTGCTGGCGTGTTTTTCACGTGTTTTGTATGACTTATTGATGCCGCAGTACTACTGTCATGCCACGGGGCGATGCATATGTCCCAAGCATCTGGTGTCTGGCCATCTCACACGCTGTAGAAAGGTCACTCGTTCCATGGCATCGGGCCTGGATCTGCAGGAAGGTTGCAGGGAAATAATAATCAGGCTAACGCCTTGCATGGCTTTTATTTTCAGATCAACTGTGTGTATAAAGTTGCGATGTGTATATGTGGCATACATTTGCATATGTAAAATGACTGTGTAGGAGCACTTTTTATGTCATTATTGTTTTCATTAACGTTTGATGTACGTAAGTGATATGCAAATTGTTTTGTTGACAATGCTAGATGCACTGTGTACCGTCCTGTATTTATGTAATAATATTCTGCTTGTCTCCATAGCAATCGCTGTTTATCCCTCCTGTACTTAAGAATGTTCAAACTGAAGAAGGATCATGCTGTCAAGTATTCTCGTTCCCTGATGGAGTATTTCAAGGTAACCCTAACCCCAACGATGAATATAAAGACTTAGAACTCTAGAACAGTTAAAGCTCAGTAGGTGCTGAAGCCACTTTTTAATTATGTTGCATAGTGTTCCAGTGTTTCTGTTTGCGTTGCAGTGATGGAGTCTAGGATGAGGGATGTGGGTGTATTGTAATGTTGCTAAATGTCATGTTCTCACAAACTCCTTCCATTTCAGAACTCAGCGAAAAGTTCCCAAGCACCTTCCCCATGGGGAGCCAATGGAAAGTGAGTAACATTTTACTGCAGTCATCCCGTAATGCACCATAATGCTTCTTTATATGAAATCTCTCGCAGAATGGAACAATGTTAGTGCCTACCCCTGGCCAAGCAACAAGCTAATCCTCTCAGATTGGGACTGCTTTGTTCAGACAGGCCAAGGTAGACAGAGCCACTGTCACTGTGACTTCCAGGTTCACACTGCCGGGATGAGATGAGCTCACTGCTTCACTGTTCTTTTGGATCCTCCATGGCAACTGAACCTAGCTGATCCATCCCTGTGTGTTTGGATTTAGATTTGTAGCCTACTGTGGGGCTCGTCAGTGTCTGGCGGTTGGCAGTGTGCCATCCTCAGTGTGTGACTTAGAGCTCCTTGAGCCTGTCTGTTTCAGGGCTGGGAGCTAGCCCTCAGCCACAACACTGACCAGGCCTGCTGTTCTGCTGTAAGAGGAGCTGTCAGAAGCAATTAGCCTCAGATCCTACGGCTACCAGGGCTCCTGCATCCACCTTTCGGTTCACCACGGTCATGTTAGCCAGAACTGGCCTCCTTAATCCTCCTCTGTTAGCTCTGCTACCTGCTGCAACTGCAATCAACATTATATTCCACTCGGCTTTGGCCCCCTGTCTCACAGTTTGTTTGTTCTGTCCTTGACAATCATGAATCTTTTATTCCCTATTTCCTAACATCCCCCCTCTAATCCTCCCCCTTCAGGGTTTGTGTATTTCAGCAAAAGCCTCAAACAGCTAGCGAGAGGGAAAGAGCGCTGAGAGAGGTTAGCTGTTGACAGGGAACATAATTTAACTTCACAGGGCGAGCGCGTTTCAGTTTAATGCTGAATTACAGGACCTGGAGTCTGATTGTTTGGATTAGGAACTAAGAGGCGAATATGTCCTCTGATTGATGGCTCAGGCCAGTTGACAGAAAATCAAGCCATGATTGTGAAGCTGAGAAAGCCTTCTATGCCGTTCATACAGTTGAAATCAGCATTAGTGATTAAGCCTGACGAAGAGATGTTAACTGTGGCACAAGAGCATGTATTGGCTAAATGTAAACCTACAGTTCAAATTTCCCTGATCCGTCTTTGAGCTCACTGAATCAGAAAGCTAAGAGGGAAAACCCTCTCGGAGGGTAAAACTGCTCAGTGTAATCTCACTTTATTTCCTGTATATAGTACATGTTAACTGTTTGTTTGTAGTCTTTTAAACAGAGACATTAATAACTTACGGCAGCTCCATGAATACTTTTCCTTATAGTGTGTATATACACCACTTCACTTGTTCTCCATTTCCTTGAGTAGCTGTTTTAGATTTCTTAAAGCTTGATGTCCAGCGGTTGTACCGTAAATTCTCTGGCGTTCTGACCTTTCCCCTGAAATCTCTAAATTGCGACTCTGGTTTTGTGTGTCTGTCACGCCAGGAGCACCGGCACCCCATCACCACTGTCTCTGAGTCCCTCGCCGGTGAGTTCGGTCAGCAGCAGTAGCGGCCCCGCGGGCTCCGCGCCCTCCGGCAACGTGGCTATCCCCCAGCGCATCCACCACATGGCCGCCAGCCACGTCAACATCACCAACAACATCCTCCGCAGCTACGAGCACTGGGACACGGCCGAGAAGTTGGCCGTGGAGAGCCAAGGTACTGGAGGCCGGACGTAAAATATCACAGGCTCTCTCTCTGTTTCAGAACAGGATGTTTGGAGAGGAGATGGCAGCCGTGATGGATTTCGTACGTTAGTAAAATAAACTCTGGTTTCCGGTTAGATTGGTGGCTGTAGCTGAAGTTGCAGCAGTACAACAGGGGGCTCACTCTTTTGTTTGTGTGGTGTATTAGCTGGCCCGGTACATTCATGTCCATGTATCTTTTCTTGCATAGAGTGAATTGTATCTAATTGATATGGACTAATGTTCTCTAGACTTTTGTGCCGATCTGAAGAATTGATGAGTACTACCCATTTGCTGTCATTAGTGAGTGAATGAGGGGACTAGAGAGGCACCAGGAGAGATGTGGAGGAGACCACCCTCTAAGTGTGTGTGGAGGGTTTGATGTGAGGTTTCTCTGTCGTTTCCCAGCCGTTATCTGAGCCTAGCTGATTAAAGGGGCCGGTTACGTGGTTGTGTGAAGCGAGAGCTCTTTCTCTCGCGTCCTCAGAAGTACCCCATTAGAAGTTGATGCGACCCTCCCACCAACTCTCCTCCTCTTTGTCCACTCTTATAATGGGCTCAATTTGAGCCTGTTGGATGGTGTTTTTGGTGGAAATGGGACAGGAATTGGCAAGTTATGACACAGAGCTCTGGGGGGATAGAGCGGGGCCTGACATCTGCTCAGTGGCAGCATTTAAGATGCTTCTTACACATGTTCACACAGTCAATGTCCTGTCAATGAAATTCAGTTCATGTATATGCAAAAGTTTTGTGATGGTATTAATAAAGTATGGGCAGGTAAAGGCACCTGTTGCAGTGACAAGTATTACACAATATCCAAAAGATAGGATGATAAAGGCCTAGAGATAGGAGGAGGGAAACGGGGGACATGCAGCAACGTATCTGTTTTTGTTACTTTGTAGTCTATTTAATAATTTACATGTTTATTAAAATTGCCCTGAATTACAGCCCATTATATTAACAATAACAGTATGTCTCTGAGCCACAAATCACAAGCAGAACACAAAACCACATATTGTTTCAGCTTGACGCCAAGACAACGGGGAATGTGGCTGCTCTCATTGATTGCAACGACACCAAACCTCCCGCCTCGGCAGCATCAGTGCGACGCTGAACTATTGACAAATCGATGCATCTCCAGCCTGAATCCTGGGTGGACCTTTCATCACAGCTGTGTTCCTTCTAGAACTGAGCCACTGGAACGCTCAGTCGTCCACTCAGTTGTCGATAAATGTGACCCTGTATTACGTTATCACTCCTGTCTCTCAGTATTGGCAGTACGTACACGCGACGCCTAAAAACACGTTCTTCTTTTTGCTCCTTTCCACAGAGTTCTTTCAGGAGCTGGACTCAATGATGGAACCATTGAGCCAACACAGCACCATGGCCGAACTTGTGCACTACATACGCCAAGGACTGCACTGGCTACGGATAGAGGCCCACTTGTTATAGTGTCGCAGGAACTGGAATGAAACTGTCCGCCATTGTGTCCGTCTGTCTCACACCTCCATCACTACCTCTACCAGCCAGCATCGCCCAGCGTCTCCAGACACCTGATACCCCACCCCCCCCCCAAAAGAACACCACTCACTGTCTTTCCGCCTGCCAGACAGCCAGCCCCTCAACCGTCAGAGATCCTCGTGATGAGGTCGTCATCAGCACTACTACAGTCTTTCTCTCCGCTCCCTCTACGCAAGGTTAACATTTCTGTTGGATGTGGAGAGGATATTGTGACACCCCGAACCCCAGCGCGAGTGAAAGGGAAGTCCCTTTTAAGACCTGTGGAATGTTCCTAAAACGTCGCCACTAGCAGAGCGTGATATGTGCGGTGCCATATGGTTGCTGTCCTGTGATTTCTCCGTTGTTTGTATTGATCCGACAAGCCACTGAGGGCCTCTGAGAATGCCGGGAGCATTGTTCACAATTCACACCTCCATTCCAATGGGAACATGCCTCATGAATTTGCTATCAACTCTTCACACACTTTGTTTTTGCTTATGCCTTGATGACCTCACCGGATTGATTTATAGTCCATCAGAACTCCGCCTCCTGTCATATGATATACGGCAACAGTTTGCTCATTTTCCACACATTAGTCGCACTGGAACAACAGATAATTTCAACAATTTCCTAACTTGTAGTTCAGTGCAAATTTACAAGGAATAAATAAATTAAATTGACCACCTCAAACTATTTCTGTAGTTTTGAGGGACATAATAACATAGTGTCATCTGTATCAGATCTGATAATAACAGATCTGGAGGTTGGGGATGTCTTTTTTTTGTTATTTGGTAAATGTTGTTTTTGCGCCTACATTAATAAGAGGCTGGATTTATTCCCAATCTGCACTGAGGGACCGGGGGTGAGTCACACCAACTGAGACTGTGTTTAAATAAATATCAATCATGCAATCACTGTTATAGCGCCATTACAAATAATATATGTCAGAATTAGTCCATTGACGCTTCAGAGGATCTTCGTATTATCTTTTTAATGTCTACAATTACTGCTGTGTTCTGTATCGCAACTCCTTTGGTATTAAATGTTGGTTCAGTTGTGCATGTCCACACAGGGATGTGGTGTTGAAGCATTCTTCATAGTTATCCTTCTGTGTTCTGTGCATAGTTGTACATTTGATTGTTCATATATTTCAACACGGCTTGACAGACATACTGTTTGTTGGCCATCATGAGAGACGGGCAGTTTTCCAACGGAGGCTGTACATTATTTGTTTCGTGTTGTTGTTTGGATATGATGTGAGAGAATGTACTGTAGCCAAGAATGTGTGGTGTACTGGTTCCAGATGGTTTTGGGGGTGGATTCACAATTGCTGGGTGTCTGTTGTTCTTTGCTCTCTCTCTCTCTTTCAGTTCTCTCCCTATCTCTCTCTCACCTTATCACCATTTCTGAATGTGTATGAGAGACAATGCGGATGTGTGTGGAATATGATTTTCACTATGATAAAACAAAGTGCCTCTGTATCCAGTGGAAATTATTAAGAGTCTATATTTAAGAACAAGAATGAATCTAAATGATTTTTTTCATACCATATTGGTATATTAGATTTTTTTTCCACAATTTATTCATGTACTTTTTACTGGCAGTTATGACACCAGGTTTGGCTTTACAATTGCTAATGTGTGACTTACATGTATCAAATTTCAAACTCAGTTACTGTTTTGATGAGGGTGAACAGGCTATTCAGACACTTAAACATGAAAATGCTTAACGTGACTTATTATAATTACCTAGAATTAATAGATAAACACACTTCAACCCATTTGCAGCAATAGCTGGATGATAAAACTAATTGTTTTCATTATCTTGTTACTAAAACAAGGGCATAGTCAAAAGAGAAAACCACTTAACATTCACTGTTTCTGGCATTTAGAAGTTTGATTGGTGACCAGCATATAAAATATTTGGAATCATCATCTGTTAATTTTAGGTAATAAGCCTACAGCGCTTTGGAATGTCCTGAGAAAAGCCTGAGCAAATTACAGACAAAAGAAATTTACTGGATTTTAAAAATCAGTGGATGTTTATCGTTTAACTTTTTTATTAATGCTTTATGTCATTCAGTGTTTTATGTGACAGTCGTGTAGCTAATTGTAACTTCACAACAGCGTTCATTCAATTCCAAATCGATTTAAAGCTGTAGGAGACTACTGCATGTGGTCATAGCAATATTTACACCAGTCTTAATGTAACTCAATGAATCAAAAAATATGAAAGAGCACCCAACAACTTCATCTTTGTTTATACTGTATCTTAAGTGCATTTTTTTCATTTGGCCTTTTGCAAAACCTGTGATAAAATCTCATAACCATTAGTCAGTGGTGAGTTTAGGAAAAATAGAATGTGCAACTCATTTTTTCAGGCGTTTGATCACATTTTCTCCTCCAGTCCCAAGTCGGCAACTGTTTTTGCTTTTATGAGAAAAGCACTTTGTCCATTTCCAGTGGCTTTTCCCAGCTGTTCCTGTTAATGCTAGAGATAGGCCATTCTGTCAGGGAAATCTGTGGCCCTTTGGCAGCTAGTCAACAGCACCAAGCAGGACTGGCACTCTGTGCCCTCCCACCCCCCTTTTCATTTCTCTCTTTCCCTTTTCTCTTCAACTGTCTCTCTCTTCATTCTTTCTCTCACCCCCTCTCTCTTGTCTCTCTCATCCACCGTCTGATATAAACAACCAGCTCTATACTCAGCGGTACCCATCTGGCACGAACGAGGAGCAGCTAATGTCTTGCAGTCACTCCACAATGAGGAAAGGCTGATCAAATTGGCTTTTATCCATTGGGGAGAACATCGTTTCAGTTTTAAATATACAGTTTCATGTCAAAAGAAGGAAATTGGGAAACATTGAATGAGGTGCCGTCTGGACTGGGAGTGTTACCAAGTCAATGTATGGTGTGACTTAGTCTTATGCTTGGTAAAACCAGGTGATGATCACATATCAGGAAGGAACTACTCATTAAATGAGTCCCTAATTGGCTTGATTATATATTGCTGCTACAAATTTTACAAATCTCTTAAATAGATTTATGAATACAGAAATGTTCATTTTGAAATGAGCATTGCAGAGTAAACAATAATATGATATCCTAGCTAGAGTAGTTACATTATGGAGTTTTCTGGGTTGAAACCTGAACAGTATTTATTCCTGTCGGACGCAGCATCTATAAGAGTTGTGCCCTGATGCAGTGTTAATATTCAAAGGACGTTTTCCTCACTTCACTGTAATTAGCTTCAATGCCAACAAATCCAGCTCATCTACGGCATAGGGAGGTGGGTGTCGCACCATTTACCCAACCAATTCTGCTATCAAACTCCTTATTCATTTACAAAATTAATGAAATCTGAAAGACTATCAACACTATTATTGTGTAATAAATTGTTGTATATTTATCATGTTATTATTAAATATAATTTATTTTAAAGCTGCTTTTTTCGTTTGGAATCAGGTCAAGCTTGACTGTATTGTCAGTCCATCTTGTATCCTGTTCTATTGTTCCACTACAATGAAAACATCTATCAGAAAAACCATTGCCTCCAATTAATATTGTCCCAGCTGGAATCATTCTGATTGCAAATGGAGCACTGTAAATAACACTTAGTTAGCACAAAGCACCACACCATGTTGGTCAATTAACAACCATATGACTCGATGCTAAAACAAATTCAGTGGATATTGTGTCCTATTCAATATGAATGTTACAACTAGGACTGATCTCTCATTACCCATAAACATATAAATGAGTAAAGTCAATAAATTATAGACTGGACATCTGAAATGTTATTCCCATTAGCAGAATAATTTTGTATAATTTGTTTTTTAATCG
The DNA here is from genome assembly GCA_016801105.1 of Esox niger. Taxonomy (NCBI): domain Eukaryota; kingdom Metazoa; phylum Chordata; class Actinopteri; order Esociformes; family Esocidae; genus Esox; species Esox niger. The sequence continues at coordinate 45,144 of JACXGJ010000792.1, read as the reverse complement.
AGTTTGCTTGTATTTGTGACTGCAAACCATTGCCAGTGACTCTGTTACTAACAATCATGTATTTTGACTTTCAGTTCACCACAAATGGCTGTTATGCAAATTGAACAACAGATGGTATATGTAGCTTTCATTCAACTATATTTCCAACCCTTCCTTCAGCTTGTTGGTCTTAAAGCAGTGAAGCAGACATGCTTTAGGGAAAATGAAGAACAATTATACATACATCCTTTTGCTGTTTATATGTATCTGTACAGAATGACGAGGTGCTTTATGGTTTATTTCTTTCTGTGTAAAGGATTGTACCATATGGAATATATAGACTGCCCAAAGCTGACAATAAAGCATTGAAAATCCATCGCCTTGACATGAGTGTATTGCAGATCTGTGACATCTCACCACCCCATAACCTTTAACCTTTTGGTAGTCTGTTCTGTGTGACTTTGGCGTTTCAGTCATTCCAATATCACCTGGAGTGGCATTTCTTTGTATCATGTTCCACTTCCTTTTGTAAAAGAAAGACAATGAGATTATATAAACAAATGTACATTTTCAGTCAACAGCAGTTGAAAAAAAAGGTTTGTTACAGAAAAAAGGCATTTACTTTTCATGGCTGTGCTTCGTACTGAAGAAAATAGATGAACAACAATTTACAGCCATTTATATATCAAGTGGGATAAACATTTAAAGGAAAATCCTGTGCTTTTGATACAATTCTATTTCTGAAAATATTATTGAAAATCTGTAACGTTATGATGTTGCAGATGGCCAAATTTATTGTGAAAAATAAAGCAATTTCCCAAAGATCAATCCCCTATGTTTATGTCTTAGAGATAAAACTGTAAACTGTTTTTCTGATCTGGAACAATCACTGTCAGTTCTGGCAACATTTCTGTCAGATCCATTTAACTGTGAAATGCAACATTGATACAATAATATAGATCTTTCACAGTGTGACAAAGCAATTAATTTGTTAAACCTTCAGCAATGTTGATAGCCATAAATTAGCCTAATGACATATTGTTCCTCGAGGCTCAAGCTTTATATAAATGCTTAAATGCTACCTATTCCCTATGATGTTGGTCAGACATCAGGGAAAACCAGGGTTACCATTCCAAGTAAACAGCCTTTTCTCTTAGTGAAATTTTGTTGACAGTTTAAAGATGGAAATGTTGTAAACAGAAAATGCAAAGACAATAGTTGTCTTGGTTCAGGCATGCTGTAGCTTTTAGTTTATTCATTTTTGTACAGAGCAGGGTAACTGTTATGCTATGGATTTATTAACGTATAGTTGTAAGGATTCTTTAAAAATGCGTTATGTATCAAAGAGACGTCCTGCCTGTTAGCTTTGTATTTCAAATGTGTTGCACAAGTTCTGCCATTTTTTATTATAATTTTTGCCTATTGTATGGTTATTTTATAATAAAATTGTTATATGTAATGATCCAAAATTTAAATGATAGTTATGTTGTTTTTAAATGTTTAATGTCTCTGTAAAAAAATGAAATGTAATAAAAATGGTATGAACCAGTGAAATTGTTACTCTCCTATTCCATAATTGCATTCCAATGTAGCTATGTTTAAGGATTATAACATTACTTCTACATCGCTTTACTTCATTACTTCTACAACTTCTAATGCATGTCCCGACACACCAACAATGACCATGCCAGCATCTGCACAACAATTTGCTGTCTTACCGCAGATACCCCACTGCATATCCCCTCAATATAACAATAAGGTAACAGTTACAGCAAAGTGATTGAATACAGGACATCATTGATATGTGTAATAGGATGTGTCATTTGTTCCATGAATCAATTAGTTAGTAATGTATTTAACAACATAATGTTTTATCTGTTGAACAATAAAACCGGCCAGAGGGTCTAGTGGTCAATATCGCTGAGCCAATAAACAATAAGTTGCAGGTTTTAATCCCATTGCAGATATGATAAAATACAATTTGGAGTGCTTTTAAGGAAGGCACTTAACCCTCATTTCTAAGTCCCTCTGAATAAGTGTCGGTTAAATGATCGAAATTTATAACATAAGAGGGAAACACTCATTCAACGGTAGAGTGAGATGGTACAGTAAAAGTCCATTCATATTAATCCAATGAGACTCACTGATGAGACCAACACCACATGCATACATCATTATCTCCCACCAACAAATACCATCATCGGGTTCCCGAAAATGAACCGTATGATTTGTCAGAATGTGTATTCAACTCACACATTCACATTCTCTCTGTTTGATCAATCCCCTGTAATCGACAGCATGAAACTGGATCTCATCTGGATTTAGCCTGTAGTGGCTAATGGCTTCTTATTTATTCATCAAAAGGACAGTTTGTGAGCTCCAGAAAGTCTAATACGTTCATCAGGATGTTGATGCATTGGAAGCCTCTTTAAGGCAGGGCTTCTTGAAAATGCTTTATAATGCTGCATTGAAGTCTTTTTTATGTGGTGACAAGATTCCCACCTGCTAAATAATTTTTCCAAATGAGGTGTCAAAAATGCTTTTATTTACTGACTGTAGGCATTTCATTTGGCTGTGGCACTGAGCCACTTTGCAGACAGATACGATGTATTGATTTAATTGACTAAGGTAACCATGCAATAAAATCCTCTCAAAGATACATTTTCATGGCATTGCGCAACGCAATGGAAATTTTTCAACTTCTACAGCTTTTTTCTCTCCAGGATACCATAGCAAATTCATAAGTCAAAGCATCTCATTAATGTGTTAGCTCAAATCATTTGTGAAGTGGAGTCAGTGATTTTTAGGAGGCTACATGTTAAATGGCATGTTGAGTGTCAAATTGGGCTGCTTAACACAAATGCACTCCAACTAAATACTGGTCTGTAGATGTTATTAATCTAAAAGAACCCATTATTATTTCAAATGAAAATGGCACATTTTAAACTGTATGTATAAAATGTGATGACATTTTTGGTCAAACAGTGTGTACGGTATTTTTAAAATACCCCAATGGATCCTTAAGATGTTGTGTAACCAATGGATGTGCTAAATAGTATTAAGGAAATTCCTGATAATATAGAGCTCCGGAAAAATTAAGAGACCTCTGCATCTTGTTCTTTCTTTTCCAAAAAAGTCAAAAAGGTGAGGAACAGATGCGTTCAATTTGCAGTGGTCAATTTAACCCTTCTGTACCTCTCAAAACCTTTCGTTTCAACTTTTTTGTAAAGTTAAGAAAAAGGTTCCGTGGTCTCTTGATTTTTTCTGGAGAAGAATTTTCAAAGCAGTGGTTTAAAATGATTGCCTTCCTCAAACTATTCATTTGTTAGAAAGCAGGGATGGGAGATTTCCTGTCTACAGTTGTTTGCAGCACAGCAGTACTGACTTGAGTGTGTAGAGCACTTAATTGAATGATTCTTGATTAAACTCTGAGCATGGTGAGAACAGCACATCACATCGCACTGCTCTATAATTTGCTTACTTGTTAGATTCCACCTGCTATAGATGCACAGACAACACCAATTCATTTATTAAATCTTGGTTTCAAATAGTTCATACAGAAAATCAGTATGTTTGTCAAGGCATTCTCTATCTAAGTGTTATGGTCTAAAGTAGTTATCCCAATTGGATCAAGATATGTTTTGCCCAAATCTTTTGAGAACAGAATATAACTGTGTAAAAATGTTATCCCAACTCCACCATTCACCATGAAGCCCCATCATTCACCTGCTCAGTCATGTGAAATAAAACAATTCATTTATAAATAGCGGAATATTGATAGGCAAAAAAGCTTCACTCAGTGAGCTTTCATCTGAAAGATTATTTCTCTGCCATTATGATGATCTTCCACCAAAAGGTTTCTGATGGAAAATTCCTTTGACATTTCTGGGGTTTTACACATGAGTGAGACATAATAGTGTTTTTCTTGCTCCCCATGCACTGTCTTTTCAAGATTTCTGGGTGCTTTGGTAACATAGACATTTTCCAAAGATACTTAATGAGGTGAGCACTTTGACACTGAGCACATGTGCCCTCTAGTCCAGCTGCATTTAATATTCTGTCATGGTCCAACGAAAAGGAAACATTCCCATTCAAGGGGTTAGACATATAGTCATGGTAATCTCAATTATTGAAATATAGTTCATGTAATTGTCCTGATGAAATACCATCCAAACAGTAAAGATACCTTTTTGTTGGATGTATTCCGTATACACGGTGCTATTGTATTTTCAGACATTTTACGAAATACTAGCCTCATCAAAAATGAAAAGCTACAGGGAATTCATAATTCAAAGGAGCCTGAGATGGTTGTTTTGTTGTGGATTCTGAGTCTTTTTATTTAAAGGGCATCTCAGAAGGAAAACCCCCATGCTGGTGTGTGCCCAGTGGATGGGTGAGTGTTCTGTTGGTTGACATGTGGAGCAGCCCTGTGGGGCGCGGATCGTCAGTCCATGTTAGCAGGAAGTATTTCCATGTGGGCCTGTGACAGTGTGTCTGTCAGGAACAGCCTCGGTCATCATAGATCAATGCACCCAGGCAGCCCCCACTCTCAGATGTGGCAATAGTCTGTTTCTTATTACACCCGGCACTTGACAAAGAACAGCTTTCTACCCCCAAGAAATCACAGTCGCTCTATATTTTACTATCTGTTGGGCTTCCCAAGGTTATAATAAGAATGTATTTTCTCTTTCCCCAGGTAAGATTGGAAAGAATGTGATGATGTATGAGCCATTGGCCGTTATTTATTTGCCAAACTATTCCAGATGTGGAGCCATCATTTGTCTACCAAAAAATCAAGCCTGCCGCCTGCCCTCTTCTGTGACCCCTCAGAAGCAGGCAGCAGGCACCAGAAGACCCCCACCGACATGCCTATACCCCCATCCACTAGTCCCCTGATCCACTCTGGCCCTCTCACATGACTCTATGTATGCAGTTTGGACAGGTTGAGACATTCTGTTTCAGTATTCCACTGTCATTACTCAAAATACCATTGTTTATGGTCTTGGTAGGGCATTCGCAGTGAATTGTGGTATTTGCTTTGTGTTCTACAGTTACACTTTCTGGGAAACAAAAGGGAGGTACACATTTTGTGCACATTTTGGGACAACTACACATATGGGTTAGGGTTTCCCAAGATGCAGAAGCAGTGGTGTGAGATAGAGCGACATGCATGGTAATGTTTAATGTATCCTGCCACTATGGGACACAGACCCCCGCACCTGTCCTACCGTCAATGACTGTCAGTGGAGTTTCAGGCCCCATAACTCCAGTCCTAGCCTCACGTCCACAGCGTGGCGAAAACCCCAGCCATAAACCTAATGTTAAACCTAATCTCATTTTCAGCAGAGAGGAACAACGAAATACTTAACTCGCTATTCTCGCAGTATAGAATGGTGAACCCTGTTCCCTGGCACTCGGCACAGTTCACCGCTGCTACACCAGACAGCCAAGATAAAGCAATGATAGATAGACCATGTCATCAACAAAGGAAGGCTAACAGTAGTCGAACTCTTGAGGGTTGAATGGCTGTTGCTACTGAACCCCAGAAGGGACATATACACATAATGTATTCATATTTGCGTAAGTGAATTGTTAAATAAATTGTTTTATTCAAAAGCAAATAGTTTAGCATTTCTTACAAGCCCGTTTGCATTCTCACAGAAGACGTTTGCTATTATCAATAAATGTTGCTTACTTGGTGAGTTTGTGGTATTCACCTCTTGACTTGACCTACTTATAATATATCCTAGCTCACAATCAATGACTTAACGTTTTAGCTAGCTTCATTACCTTGATAACAAAATCAACATCAAGGAACAAACTTGGTGTCCTGTCTTGCTATTACATACAAGGAAGGACAATACATTTGGAAGATGTGTCAACTGTCTATGAGTTCCAGGTATTGAAGGTGCGTGTCTATTCTTTCTACTAGCATGACTCTGCCACATCTGTAAGAGTTTCTGAAGTGGCTGAGAGGTAATTATGGTTAGTGGAGGATAACTTTACTGGAGCACAGATTGGTTCGCCACATTACAGCAGCTGATACAACTATGCATCTGACATTGTATAGGGTAACTAGTAAATGTACATATATTAGATTAACAAAACAAATAAATCATATTAGATTAACAAAACAAATGAATCATATTTAATTTATTACATTTTTACTTTTACATTTGTCATTTTGCTGACACTTTTATCCAGAACAACATAATTGCCTTCATCAAGGGAGTAACTGCACAACCCAGTAATACTACCCAATTATATATCTTGCTCAGTGACGTAGCTATCAGCAGAAATACTTAAACTTAACCACTAAGAACTGTCAGCTTTTCCTTTCCTATTTGGAACACTCACCACCATAATATGTCACATTCTAGATAATGCCTTCAATGCGATTTTTTGCTTGCATGTGGGTTGGGATACATGCCCTTTCGCCCGATCGAGCTCTAGGGGAATGAGGGCTGTGGGGGGAGGTTTTGTGGGGGAATGTAGTATCTCCAGGAGGGGGAGTTGAGTGAGAGTCATTTCTGCTGATTTGGTTCATGTTTTCTTTTCTTCATTAATCTATGTTCTTTTATCCACATCTTGTTTTTACTGATTCCAACAATAATAATAACAGTACTACCAACGTAATGTATTAACGTTCTAGACACATTTCTGTGTAATGTTGCAAGAAAAATCATGTGTACGGTTTTCTAAGCAGAAGATTTCCTCACCATCCACACAAACATGCACAGAACATTACTCTCAGAATGTAAGATATCAATGTTCTACAATCGAATCAACGTTTTGACATTATGTTCATTTTAAATTTCTTTTTGAGCATAGCTGTGGTCAATATGTAACATGTAAACCAGACAATGGTTGAATATTGTTCCCCTGGTCCACAGCTACCAATACAGCAGGCCTGTCCCTGCTTGCTTTCAGCTATTGAGCTTCTCTTAGATGGGGGTTTCTTGTTGTCTCTGGGGACCACAGGGATTGTTGGCTACATTTCAAATAGTTTCAGGGTATAAAACTAATCTAAAAAGATGTGGTGTTGTTGTTCTTTGGCTTATCCTGGACATTTCTCTTGGCTGCTCTCACAACAAATCTCATTCATCATCTGTTCCTGACGATGGGAGGCATGTCTGAGACAGGTCATGTTTTGTATTCTACACCGAATAGGTCATTTATGTTTCCGTTTAATATTGCCACATCTTTAGGGTAAAAAGCTGCTATTTTAAAAGAAGAACTGACCAGAAAAATGTAATTAAATTCAGTGAGTCTGTGCAAGCTCATATTCGATTTCCTATTTCATTTCCAACGTAACAGTTTTTACCACCACCAGTCTTTATTGTCCAATTGCTTTATGTCACATTAGAGGGTTTAAAGGCTTATGCCAAAGTTTTGTATTACCGCAGAGGGTCAGTGTGGTTGGCTTTGTGTGTCTGACTCCTGTACACTGGTGAAATGGAGCAGGTCTTTGTGCCTCTCTGTCTTCCTGTGACCCTGGTCAGGGATTAGATCGGCTGCAGCTCCCTCTCCAACCATCTTCATTCCTGTCACGTCTTGCAAATGGATCTACCCTTGGGAATTATGGACAAAGTTCACAGTGGCTCACTGAAATGACCTTAGTTCTGCCCCAGAGCATCTAAACTGTGTGAGAGGGAAAGGAATGCCCTTGCTCTTATCATCACTTTCTACAGTACATACTGTGGTAATTGAGTTACTGAGTGATGGAAACAGAAGTCTGAGCTGTGAATATGGTTTTATGCATTAACATTTGTCAAATCAAATTTGTCCAACATTTTCTTTTTTCAAAAGAGACAAGGCCTGAAATGATTTAGCTTACAATAATGGTGCCATCTAAACAAATGAACTAATATCACCTGATTTTGACACTGTGACATGTTTAAAATGAAGTAATTAGGTGGTGAATGCCAGGAGGTGAATGCCATTATAACAGAAATACGATAGCCTATTTCATGATAACAAGCCCTGAAAGAAGAGTCAAACTGGCATTTTTGTGGCAGTCGATTCACTTTAACTATGTTTACACATGGTTTTAAAAAGCATTATTCATTCTTATAATCTCCTAATCTTGTCAGTTTACACCTACAGTATGTGATAATAATAATAATAATAACACTAATAATAATAATAATAATAACAACACTAACTTGTTTAAAACCATTCAAGAAAATGTGTCATAACCAGAATGCGGAAAGGCTCTGGAGAAGATAAATGTTGGAACAAGGTTTGAATAGGGCTTGTAATTAAACAGCAAAAACTGAGACGTTGATTAAGCATTTGGTCACCACAATAAATAGGTTGAAATTCATCTGTGGTTGAAGATTAATGGCCTCCCAAAATGAACATCAAAAATGCAGACCCTGACGATTTCATCTTTGTTTGACTTGGACATTTCTCTAACATGAACAAGTTTAGGCATTTAGAGTGGAGAATAATGACTTATTCTCCACACTACGAACACACACAACAACTTTGTTGGTTCTAGCCAAATGTATGATTATTGTGATATTGCAGATAAAAGAAATTACTAGACTGAATTGCTGCTGTTCGTACCTTTTTATTCCCTGCAAGAGCGCCCCATTCCACGGCCTTGGGTCTGCAGGAGAGGACTGTTATTTGGATTGCTGAAAGTCATTCTAAGCACAAAACGGAGAGCCAAAGATTGATACAGTTGTGTTTTTCACATCCAAGCCTCCTGGTATGAAAACACAAAATAATTACAAGACAACGCATCCCTCCTTTGTTCAAACCAACAAATTCATTTAACATCGCCCAGAACCTCACTTCGACTTTCTCAGGCTACCATGGCAACAGCAAAACCACTGGATTAGATCTATCACATTTTTACAAAAACATATTTTTTACTTTTCTTAAAGCATCAAGAAGGTGTTGGTTGTAAAAAGGACCAAAGGTAAGATTCACTGTGTACACTGAGATACATAACCAAGGTCAGACATCACAGGGCCAAGTACACCAAACAAAGTCAAAAGATATTCATCATGTGGTTTGTAACAGCTTAACTTCAACATAGCACAATATAATGTACCCTAATGTAATGTAAAATATAACGCAAATTATTCTGGCACAAATGTAAATGTACTTTCTTAGGTTTTCCCTGAGACCAAGTAGAATAAAATAAATAGAAAATGACAGAATGTATAATCACATTAACATAACTCTCCATAACAGTTAACTAGGAATATATAAGAAATCAAATATCTTTCTCTGTAAAATCCACATAGAAAAGGCATTTCTTTAAACTCCAAAGTGCAGTCTGGGCTGGGCTTAAAGCATGCAGCTCTTCTTAGGTCGACATTTCTGTATTATACTATATTATGTTTTATTTTAATATTTTGAGATGTTGGATTTTTGATTACCATGAGCTGTAAGCCGTAATCATCAAGACTGAAACAAAATAGGCTTGAAATATTTCACTTAATGTGTAATGAATCTAGAATATATGAAGGTGCTCTTTTCCAAGATATTCTTTTTTTTTAGATGCACTTGTACAAATAAAATTATGCATTACAGCACATGTAATAAACATCGTTCTGGGAAAGTTCATATGCTAATATCCTTCAGTTGGATGTTATATTATTCGTCTCTGGGATCATAAGGTAAGATTTATTTGGATACTTGTATACAATATGTACACTTAAAATGCCCTTCTTCAAATATGGTACACATTTTCAAACTCTTAACAACAGCTCTAAATAGTGAATAAATATCTATAAAGTGCCTCCCTACTGCAAGAGTGAGTTGAATGAACCTTTGGGAGCATTTTCATTCCAGTACCCTCCGCTATATGCCTGTTGATGCTACATCACTGAGGTTTCATATCTTGTTATGTGCTGTCACGGTTTCAGACTAGGTAGGACACATTTTGAACAGAGTTGTTCCATATGCTAATCTGCAACATTGCAGAAAATGGAAAACCAGGAGGTAAAACAAAATTATATTTCTTTCCCTCGGTTGTGTGATGTATACACAAAATCAACAAACCTCAAAATATTTTTAAGAGGTTTTAACCTATGATTTCCCCAACAACCACATACAACGTTTTACTAAAACACTTTAGTAAGCCCAAGAAAGATATTTGATTGGTTTAACATTTTTGTAAGGCGTCACTGATTTCGAGTGGATACCTGCATGGTGATTTAGCTGGTTTTCAATCATAGATTCCCCAAGCTCAACGTTTAGGGAAATCTGGTTTTCGACAAAGTTAAGAAAATAGTAACACATACAGTATGTAGTAAATAGTAGTTAATAGTATTTTTCAAGGGCACCAAGGGATCCAAGTTCCTTTGGTATTTTAATTGACAAGATAGAAGTACCGAATGGGACAAAGGTAATGGAAAGGGATGTAGAGATGAAGGCCACGCCAGGGCTCAAACACCCAATCAAACCCTATTGCCAGTGGGCACCTCAACCATGACCCAAAAACAAATCTACCTGGTTGCCTTAGAAGCAGGGCAACAGTGGTACAATAATCCTTGCCACCCCCCACCAGGCCTGGAGGTAAAGCATGCTCTTCCCCTTCCTTCATACACTTCAAAGGAGCTCCCTGAGACAGGATGTAGGGATGGCATGTCAGCAGGGTAGTAGGTGAACCAAACAGAACCCCCGGCATGCTTAACGTTAGGGGAAAGGACATTCGTAACTAGTATTTTGTTAGATTTCCAAACAGGATACATGTATAGTATTGCTTCTCGGGAAAACAATAAACTGAGGATCTAGTGTAACAAGGAAAACATCAAATGATGCTATGATCATTGTTTCACAAATGTTCTGATATTGTGAATTCTTCTTTTCTTTGCTCTTTGAAGAACGTCACTCGCTTTCAACGAAAGCATGTCATATTTTGTACTAATAAATTCCCTCGGGGGTGGGGGCTATGGGGGGAGTAGCTGGGCTCAATTCCTGCTCAGACAAGAACACCTACTATTTAAAAGGTACTCTCAGTACCTAGCCCATCACTCACATTTCCTTCTTAAGCTTATACTGGACATTTGCTTCCTAGATCACAGGAGGCTTAAAAAAATCCCTGTGGACTAAAGAATATAGACCAGCTTCCTTTGTGGAACTAACTAAATGCAAAACGCTCTTAGGAGTTTTGTATAAAATATTGTTATGAAATCTGATTACCATAGCCATCCAGTCCCTGTACCAAGTAACAGGAAGGTGTCGAAAGTCCATTTGGAAGTCATAAAAATAGACACTTGGGTCCTGGACTTAAGTACTATAAGATTGCAGCATGACATGCCTGCTATGCACACTGCAGAGAACTGTTCATGGCTTGGGGGGCTGGAAACTTTTTAGGGCCTTCCTCAGACACTACCTAAAGAAAAAGTTCCATCAATGTTAGTGATAAACGTGGCCATTTACACCTCCCTCGGAAGCATTATACAATCAAGAGTAAAGGGTGGCGCTTTCGCCATTTATTACCGTTTTTATTTGTCCTCAATACACTCTTAATGGAGAAGGATAGTTGCAGTTCGTCCCCTGTAACTTTTGTGACTAATCTGCAGCTGAGCTCGTCTCCCCCCCCCCCGATTTGATCAGTCAGATAATGTAGCCCATGTCTCACCATCATATCTCTAAACATCTGAAGAAAAAAAATACCAGAGTAGAAACCCTACAGCTATTCTATTCTCTCGGTCTCTAATAACCTGCTAAGGTGTGGCTGTTCATAGTTGGAAAACTAGTTTATGTCAATAATGTAATAATAATAATTTGTCAGAATCTTCCCCATTTCCTTTCTGTAATGGTGTGATCATATGCCCTTTTCAGGGCATGGGGAGGCAACCTTTGACTGTTCAACAGTGTGTATCTTATTTGCTTCAACCGTGTGTTTTGTGGGCTTTTACTGTGTAGAATCTGAAAAACAGATTGCAGATAGTCCACAAAAGAAATCTAGCCACATCATCATGAAAATGGGTTTAGCAGAGTATAAGCGACTACTGTTATTACACCATATAGATGATGAAGAATTACATATCTAATAAGACAGCTTTAGAGGTAAAAAAAAAGTGAGGTGTTCATCAGTGTTCCTTGTGATGTAATCAATATTTTGGTCATGCGATCGCAATCAACACCTACATTCAGTGTCAAAAGAACTGCAGGCTTTAAAATGAGTAAAGTGACAATGCACAAATTTGGATGAAATATGATTTTAGTTTTATTTTGTGTTGTATTGATGTCCTTGCTGTCTCACTGCAGTATGGAGTATCTGAGCTGTGACCCGTAATATATTATTGCTTTGGACTGCCCTCCGATGGGACACGGGACAAATGGGCGATTCAAACCTCTCGGAGAAAGGACACCTCCCAAAACCAATTAATCAGTCGGGCCAATCTTAGTCGCAGCCAAGATGATATCTGGCCACTGTTGTTTGTAGGACTGCATGTAGACGTGGCGTAATGGAAACAAATGAGGAAGTATGAGCGCCAAGACAAAACCATATTACTCTCTGTCTCTGCCCTGGTGAGGTAGTGACTCCCTTGATGTGCCTAATCAATCTTCGGAGAGAAGCAGACATCAGTGCCAGTCCCTCCTCTGACAAAATTGCCATGTCATTCATGATTAGTGACATGCAAATCATTCAGGCCCCTCCTCCTCTCCTATGTCTTCGCCTCTCATTGCCTTTCCCAGACCCCATTTCTCTTCACATCACATCGATTATGTAGTGCCAGATTGTGTTAGAAAATGAAATGACAAAATATGGTTTTGTTTGATTTGGGTAACAGTGCAACCTAACTGGATCGGGATGTAAGTCTCTATATCTTCAAGCCAAGACAAATCTGATGAATTGCCTCAACCAGTGCTTACAAAAGTATTCATCATCTCATCCACTGTCAGATTTTCCTGAATAGTCATTGTTGTGTTGACTTTGTTCAGCTCATTAAACATAGACGAATTTGAAGATTGAGGGCCACTAATTCCTTGTACATAAATATATATTTACAAGGTGTTAGAACTTCAATATCAAATGTAAATAGAAAGAAACGTGAGCCCGGGCTTCCAGGGGTTGTAATGCGTTTCAGGCTCTGTGCACAACTGTAACCGTAACAGGGGTATTCACTTCATTAAGTATGTGCACTACTACAATGGTATTTTTTCAAGTGTATGCATAGCCATTTTAAATTCACTGGAGATTAATAAACTCTGATTCTGAAGTATCATTAACTCTTAAATGTTGATATTTTTCAATCATACTTGTCAATAAATATGCTAATTATAGTTTTAGCTGAAGCCAGAATAACTCCTCGAAACACACTACATGAACAGAACGGGAATAGGGAAAATTTTATGAATATTTATGTTACTTCGTTCTGATTCCGATCCCTTATACATATCCAGTCCCTTTCACTAATACTGGCATATTTGGTAAATATTAGCAAAAAGGGTTGTGATTTTTTTTTTTTATTTGCTGTTTTTCCTCTTGGTCATTCATTCAAAATTTTAACAAAAATCTTTGGATCATCGTCCTACTGGAAGAGACACACGTCTTCTTCCAGACCAATTGTTAACATATCCAGTTGCTTTGAACCTCATCATTGCCCTGATAGTGGGAATGGACATTTTCAATTGTTGGACACTGTATGTGTGTGTGTGTGTGTGTGTGTGTGTGTGTGTGTGTGTGTGTGTGTGTGTGTGTGTGTGTGGGTGTGTGTGTGTGCGTGTGCGTGTGCGCAGATGCCTGATGATGAAGTGCTTGAGAATATTGATCATAACCACTTCCTATCCTGCTGTAATGTCATTAGCCGGTGTCCCTGCTCCAAGCGGCATCTTGCTACAGGGTGACCTACTTTAACATGATCCTGCTCTTTATCATTCTTCCTCTCATTGGAAGGATAAACATTGACAATGGAATGTTGAAACTCAAAACACCTCAGATTTACAAATGTCTTTTAATCAAATGTCCCCTGCATTATTATTAATTCAAAAAAGAGACTTTTATCAAATTATGTATTTTACATTTTTGATATTTGTGAAGGTATATGGAACACACAAAGTCCATTTGGGTTGAAAACCACTCAGCTGCCGGTTCATTGTGTACACAAACACATCAAAAAATGCATTGCTCCTGCAGACTGTTTGTCACATGGCCATGGATTGCTATAGAAAACAAGCATAAAGGCATCAAAGCATTGTCAAAGCATGTTGGAGTAAGTGAAACCAGTCTTGTATAAGTGTAAGTGCTCGGCAGTTTTCAGGAACTGTCACCCTCCTAGGCTTTCATGCACAACAGTGTCTAGGGTTTACAAAGAACGGTGCAACAAACAAACATCATCAAGTCAATGGCAATCTTCTGGGCTGTTTCCACCATGAAGTTGCCACCGTCCAATCAGCAGTAATCTCATTCCCAGACACTTCTGCACAAATTCGCAAAAAGTCTGGTGGAAAAGTTCTTGAAATGTGTCTGTCATTGGTTAACAGAAAAATTTGCATGATTGGCTAAGTTGGCTTATCGACCTTGTTGTCACATCGTGGTGAGACATTGTTAATTGTGAAAAAATCATGTTACTAATGTAGCTAGCAAGCTAACAAATTGAAAGAACATTGTATTATGTGTTGTCTGGTTAGCTTGTTGTTCATAGTGTAAAATTGTATGAATGTATGCTTGTTATGTTTAGATGACAACAGAACATCCGTTTATTGGTACACAGGAAGTCACTTATAGTCAAAGCGCAAAAGTAATCAGCCAATGTGCTTACAGTACTGTGTTGTGTATTCTGGATTGTGATGTCTAAAGTAGAGGACAACTGGAAGTTTCTTTGAGATTGAGTTTGTAAGACCGAGTTTGTAAGATTGAATCTGTAAAGTCATGAACAATAGACTATCAAATGCTGCAATAAATAATTGAATTACTCTTGACGACCGGGTGCGTGATCATTATTTCACCACTATAAACACGGCTGATTTCTAACAGTAGTTACACGTTAATGGGTTCTGCCCGGTATTAGATGGGTGTACTGAATAAGCTGGACATACACTGAAATATGCTTTGGTACATTTTGTTACAATTTGTAAGATCTTATGCATACATACAATACCATGGTTTTACAGCACACAGAGTTGACCAACAATATATTTGTCTTTTGGTCTTATGAACTTCTATACACAAAATGTTTAGGATGGATGCAAGGATTTATACCTTCTTAAACAACATTGTTTAGATTCTTCAGGGGATACTACATATCTCAGTATTTTTACCACATTGTAGTATATCTTATTAAATTGGACCATGTTTGCCCAACTTGTAGCTTTGAACCAATTTTTTAAGTCAATGTTACACAAGCTAACTGATAATTCGTTGTCTACTGATCAGTGATTGCATGCAATAGACTGGTTTTCTTCCAACATCTTGACAACTTGTCTCCCTAGAGAACTGAGTGTCTGCGGGGTTTTCCTCCTCCATCACAGTGTTGCCAAGGTCTAAACAAAACAACAGACATTTAGCACTACACAACATTATTGTAACATCCCTGTTCTGCTCTTTGAGTAGATGGAAGCAAAAACTGCTTTGAATTTCCTATGCTAACAAGCATGTCAAGAAATCAGGTAAGTGGTTCTCTGAAACGGTGGAGTGGGTTAAGTGCAGACTGTCATGTGAGTTTGATTCAATAGAACCCAGGGTCTGCAGTATATCTGTAGAACTATGACATAGTAGAAGTAATTTAATTACACTGAAAACTGTAAGCAACGTTTTAGGGAAATATAGGCTATTTTACGGTAACAACCATCATGTTAGTGTTATGGAATTGAGCCCAGAGTCTGTAGTAAATGTTCTGGCAGACAAGCAATAATTAATTCCTAACTACTATTTTGCTTCGTCTAAAGCCGTTACCTGATAGACACTTTGATTGAGGCTGTGTTGTTAATTAGGCTTAATTCCAGTGAGGAATATAAAATTGCATATATGCATCTCCTTTTCACCCTATTAGGTGCTGCTGCATTACTCACTCATCTTTAGACAATGGAATACAAGGAGGACTCACTACTCTTGGAAAAAACGATGCTTTCTGGGTTGTTGCCATGGAAACCTCTCGCCTCTTCTGTTCTCTAGTGTAGCTAGACAGAAGTCTGCTGTGGTGCCGAGTCAATAATCTCTACTCCTTACAAAACACAGGGTGACCTGTTACTCTACTTCCCATTTACTAGGTTTTCCAAATCTTTTACTATCAGAAATGGGAGTGACAGATAATGTTATTAGACATATGCAGTATATGTATGAAAGAGACCTAGACGACAGCTTACCTGATCATGTTTATGCTCAAGATATGTGATATATTGGTAAGTTAATACATATTATAGCATTATTCAATTATTAGAAATATAATTTATTCAACATCTACAGTCCTTTTTGAAAAGGTAAACAAAAAACAATAAATTATAACCGCCATAATAAAGTAGGTCTGGATGACCATTTTGAGTCAGATTTGAGTATTTTCACGTGTTAAAGACCTCAACAGCAGAAGAGGGAACTATTTGAGAAGAGGGAGACAATACAGCTTGTGGTCTACAGGGACTGTATATTCTCTATACCCGTTGACTCTCTAATCTTGGAATGGGATTAAGTGTGTTTTTAAGCTCTCCTCTCACTCAGGATCAATGATAAGAGTCAGTTCATACCTTTGGGGAAAATACAGCTGCCTTACAGTGTAGTCCTGAATGAATCAAAAGCCAGTGGAAACAACAAAAATAGATGCTGTATTTTAAAACAAATTACTCTCGCTAGCTAGCTTGGAAGAATCACTAACTATCGATCTTTAAAAAGCGTATTTGCCATTGGATATTTTCAAAATGTTCTGGAGCTTTCTGCCCAGGTGACCTTTCTGATCCATGGCAACCACTGAAGCAAGTACTGGCACAAAACAAATATAGTGAAGTGAGTTTCTACAAGATCTCTTAACATATGACTCAAAGAAATAAGAAGAAAATCAAAGATTTTGGGACAAATTATTGAACTTGGATCAGACTGGCTTCACCGCCAAACAAATTTTGATTTTAAGAAAATATGATGAACTCTGTAAATGTGGATTTTGTAGTTATATCACTTGAAGCTAATCAAGTACTAAGCATTATAATGGTCCTAACAATTTCAGTTCTTACAGAAGTGTAACACAAGCGCTATACAGCTATTTTAACACTACTAAACCATTCACACATACACTCGTGCACTGACACACACCCACAGACAAACGCGCACTCACTGACTCTGTGTAAATATTTATATTAATATTGTTGTACTCTAGATTTCTATTGTTGATTCCGTGTTCTGTAGCTGTTATTATTAGTACAAATAGTTATATTAATTACTTTCATTACATCATTTGTCATAAACTGTATGACTAAATAAATTGTGTGGTTTATCTTGTGTATTCAATTCAAACTACCTCTACAAACTTTAAATCAAATGTAATGTGCACTATCTCACTGAAACACAATCGAGTATTTTAATCACAGATGACCTTCTCTGAATATAGCATCTGGATGCAAAACTCCCCTTAATCTGAACAGGTTTCATTTAAGTTCTCTTCTGACAAATTTGCCTATCTGGGGATTGAAGATATCAACAAAATATTCTTCCCTATTTTAAGAGAATTTCTCCCTCTGATGATTAAACCCAAAGCAAATTATTTGGGAGAACTATGTCGATATCCCTGCTAGGTGGAGGTAATGTAATTAAACATTTTCCTCCTACAACTGCTCTAACTTTTTCAGAATATCTGCCTGTTCCAGAATATCCCCATATTAATATCTAGTCTTTTTATAAACAAATGGACCTCATTTGAGGCTATAAAAGTCCTTGAGACCTAGACACTTTTTTGGTTTGCCTACAGTACATGAAACTTTGTTTGGAATCATCTCCCTAAAACATCTTCCTAAAACTCTACTTGACTGCTGCTTTGCAGTTAACCCAATTTCAAGTAAAGTATATCTATGAATCTATATGAAAAATGTCAATCTGTCAGCCCAACCTCATAAGGCAAAATGGGAAGAGTCACTAGGCAATAATGTTTCAATAGCAGACTGTGAGGATATCTGTAAAAAATATCTGTTGTCTACATTATGTCTGTACAATAAAAAAAGTTATGAAACACAAACAACATATAATTTGTCATGGTAATTGTTTGTTGGTTTGACATGTATGTTCAATAAACCAAATAACAGAAACAAAGACACAGGAATGAATAGGAACTCATTAATGCAAAATGGGTGGAGGGCCGGCCATTGTGAGTGTGGGAGATATCAGTTAGCATTTGAATGAATAGTCTACATTACTGTGGACATAATTGCATCCCGATAGATCCGGTAAAAAAAACGTCAATGGAACACAGAGCTTGGGGCATAGAAAAAGGACACTGTCATTGGCACACTGATCTAACAACAGGGACATTTGTCAAAACTTCATTGTTTATTTATTGTAGCAGCTTTGCCCATAATGCAGGCAGTCAATTCCAATGTTCATACATTTCAGATTTTGCTACATAGCATTTAGAAATTGTCAGTTTAAGGTTGGGAACTTCAAAGTGATAAAAACAAATCTGCATTCAAAATTATGTCCCACAATGCCCTTGACATCAAGTGATATATTCTAGCGGTTTCCAGGTCCAACTGATAGTTATTCTAGTGGTTTCCATGTCCCACATCACAGATATTGTAGCAGTTTCCATGTCCCATGAAAGATATTCTAGCGGTTTGCATGTCCCACATCACAGATATTCTAGCGGTTTCCATGTCCAACTGACAGATATTCTAGCGGTTTCCATGTCCCACATGACAGATATTCTATCGATTTCCATGTCCCACATTACAGATATTCTAGCGGTTTCCATGTCCCACATGACAGATATTCTAGCGGTTTGCATGTCCCACATGACAGATATTCTAGCGGTTTGCATGTCCCACATCACAAATGTTATAGCGGTTTCCATGTCCAACTGACAGATATTCTAGCGGTTTCCATGTCCAACTGACAGATATTCTAGCAGTTTCCATGTTCCACATGACAGATATTCTAGCGGTTTCCATGTCCCACATCACAGATATTCTAGCTCTTTCCATGTCCCACATCACAGATATTCTAGCGGTTTCCCTGTCCCACATGACAGATATTTTAGTGGTTGGCATGTCTCACCTGACAATTGTTGTATTGGTTTCCAAGTACAAACTAAGCTGAAAGCAATGACATCAGGGCATACACACATTTATGGTCACACAAACAATGACAGAAAATCTGTGTTAAAGTAATGATTCTCTGATTATATAACCATGATATAAAAAGCCTTTCCATTTTCTAGTTTGAGAGGAGACAGAGAAGGAGCTAAAAGTGTTTGCTCTGCCAGTAAATGTTTAATGTGTGTTTCGGGAGCAGCAAAGGCTCATTACTGGGCTTTGGAACAGCAGCGATCTCCTCAGCTTCGTGGCGTGCCACTTGGTTAATTACACCCGGGAAGGGAGACATGGTCGTGGCCGTTGGCGGGGGCTGGAGGCCGAGTGCTACAGACCGATTAGACTCCCAGGCTGGGCCCTAGGGCCCCACATAATAGGGTTCATTTAGCAGACCCTAATGAAACTACACTCTCAATACACAGAGACAAGCAACCACCTCCAAATCAACGGGAACAATGGCGAAAATAGTCGAGGACACAGTTATTTATAGTATGATAATGTTGATTATTTAACTCAATGTTGATATGTTACTCAAATCATAATTCGCTATCACTATGGATAATGTATTTCATTGGGAAACATCTAATAATGTGCATACATTAAATGCACCAGATTCAGTGGACACTCCATTATCTATATAACAACTGTGAAATTGATATTGATGATATGATTATGCACTATTAACACATTCTATTTGTATGGAGACTAGGAATTCAGGAAACATGTTAAATATTTTCCCATTAATTTACATTGGTAACATTTTGTGATTATGTCTCACTGCAATCAAGGTATGACATTGTGATTTTCAGACAAAATGTATGGATTTAGCTGTGTTTAGAGCACCCAATGGTCCACTCCAACAAAAATAGTGTCCCACAGACAACTGAGTTACTTACCCATGTTGTACACAGTAGCTTTTTCCACAAATAACCAGTATCATTCATTTGTTTTGTTATCCTTTATTCCACGCAAGTACTTTTGCAAGCAAGTCCTACAGGTGCCCATTATAAAACCTTGCACCTAAAATCTTCCTCACAGCTGTTGTGACAATTAGTACAGGTTCAGCTTTATTAGGTAGGCATGCGAGTCTGTTTGACAACATACCACTGGCAGAAACCTCAGTGCTGCTAAAACACTGATACATTATAATGGCATCCCTATTCAAATTACTAGCTACAGTTTGTTAAAAAGAGAATGCCAAGATCGAATAATAATAATTAAATCTATTGTACTGGGACATTTAACATCAATACATCTTTAATTAAGTGATTAACACAAATTACACATTAAGATGTACTGCTCCTTTCTGTATTGCAGATGACTGTGTTTGTGCAATATTGATGATCGTCAGGCAATTTTATTAAATGTTGATGGCGCTGGCCATCTAAAAGCATCGTTTGTGAGGACAGATCGAGTATTATGTTATAATACATTGTGAGCCGGTGCTCCAGTGCCTTGTGTTTTGTCTATTATTGTGCTTACAGAACATTATGTGATTAGGATAGAAGGGTTCGTTCAGAGAAGACTAGCAAGACATGTTTCTATGGTAAAACACTGGAGGTTTTCTCAAACCAGATTGAACAGATGAGCTTCTATTTTCTTAACATCAAATTCCCCTTTATACCTGTACTTCAATTTGGTGTCCAGTTGGCAATGTGCCTCTGCTGCTTTGAATGTGTTCAGAGAGAGCGAGGGACATAATGCGAGAGAGAGAGGGAGAAAGAGAGAAATATGTCCCAATGTTGGCCTGTTGGGTGATCTCTTATCTTCCTTCCAACCCATCTTTGCACCTACTCAGGAAGTGACTGCTAATAATAAAGGGACCATAAGTGGCTGAACAGCTGGAGGACAGTGAGGCAGAGATGGATTGGCAGGCTGGGCCTCTGCACCAGGGCAAAGTGACATGCCACAGAGAAAGGGCCTTTAGCCATGCTCCAAAACAACATGTCAAATGCACATGCTGAAGTCATGAGAGGCGGTGGAGAGAGAAGCCAGCATGCTCAGGGAATGATAGGGAGTAAGAGAGACAGACAAGATTGGTTGGTTGGTTGTTGGTTGCATCTTAAACATGCAATGGGGGCCGATGAGTGGCACAGTGGTGTAATTTACTGCCTTGTAGTTTGGCTATGTTATGAAGGCCAGGTGTCCATATCCTGGTTACAGCACACCAAGAGTACCTCGGGATCTAGCAGTGAGCAGTGCTGATTTACTCAGGGCCACATAGGGTGGATGGATGGACATCAGACAGGGCTTCCTTTGCTCACTGTTGTTGGCAGAGGAATGTATTCTCCTCCAACATGTATGGGTTCGCATATAAATTCTGATAGAGTATGTGGTATTTTAAGAAGCGGAATAGCTTGGCAAGAGATTTCATGATGTAGTAGGAATTGTGTATAATAGTTTAAATGGACAGCCGTAAAGAATGATGGGATGACACTCACAAACCAGAACAACAGGTGCCACTACACTGGCCTGAACTAAGGGGTCAGATGTCCTTGGCGAAACTTAAAGACACACAAGTGTGTGGCGAGTCAACTTAGGGAGAAACCTGCACTTCCTCTATGCCATCAGTCTGCATGCTAAGAGAAGGTAAGGAGCCACTCTCTGTGCTGTACTACCAGAAGAGAAGCTGCTGTCTAGGTAGGGTCTGTTTAGATTACAATAAAATATTACTGAAAGTACCAATACGACCAGCCATTGTTTGCTCTGGGTTGTCATACTGCAGACTGTCAGACAATCACTCCAGCATTGTGCATGGCCATTCCCAGGGCTAGTAAATTTTGAAAACAACCCTATGCAGCTAACAAACAGCACATTGTCTTGTGTGCAACCAGCTAAGTAGCTCCTCTGTCTGAAGCAATGGACTGGTTTGCTCTCAGATGGCTTGCCCCACCAAGACATGGACTGCCTAGTGACAGAGGGAAGCTTCTTGTCTGGCTCCCTCCAACACCTCTTATGCCGGCCGCTTCCCAGAATCCTGCCAGTGACCGAGACTGGAATCACTAGGCTGTTACTCCTGTAGTTGCTGCTCAGGCTCAGGAGGTTGTTGGCCTTTAATTGACAAGGCCTTCAAATGTGCCCCACCTTAAACCTGTATCTCGTCTATATTTCTATCTACTCACCCTTAACAGATGCCACCCGGGCAAAATGGAAAAAAGGATCTAGGCACTCCACAGCAGTTCATTAGCACACTGGGTGGATAGCTTGTAATGCATTCAGTTCAATCAGCCAGATGTTGACTTATAGAATTCAAGGTCTTATACAGATTGCATGATTGAAAGCCAAATGACACACAGATGTAAAATTCAAGATGAACTCCTCCACCCTCCTCTTCTCACTTGGCCCTCCATTTGTGCATTCACTTGCGGCTCCACCATTTGCATTTGCCACCCAAACCTTACGGAGCAAAACAAAAGTACGGTTTTAGGGTCTTTTCAAGCAATTCTGCTCTGATGAAGACTCCGTTAGCCAAGTGGCTAGCCAAGTGGAATCCTCCGAGGCAATCTGTTATGTTTGAGTTTGCGCAAATATCACACAATAGAATGGATTGGAGTACATTTGTTTGCATCTGCATTTCAAGCCGTGACACAAAACATTAAATATGTCCGAAATGAAATGTTCAGTTGATTACATTAATTTCGTCTTCGATGAAACAAGTGGTTGGCAAATTTGAATTTCATGCTTGTTTTATTAAGTAATACTGGACCATTAATTGCATAATACAAGTCTAGAGTGTGTCCTGGACTTGATGCATGAATTTAACCCCTCGTGTCCATGTGGGGCAATCCAAGCTAACGTCTGGGGAATAAAGTGGGGGGTTGAGATTGACTGTGTATTTTCCCTGAGACCTCGCCTTTGTTTGACACCACACCGCTGGGCTCTAATCTGCATGGTTACTGTTATGGATTCTTTGGGATCCTATTAGATGCCTTTTGACATAGACTTGTGGGAAAATATCCTGGAAGTGTCACAGGCTCTAAACAGATTACGTTTCCTTTTCCTGTTTTGTTATTGTTGTTTTTCTTTTTGATCATGAATGTCTGATATTTTCTTTGCCTGTATTTCAATTAGCTACTCAACAAAAATATATAAAATACAAAAGATATTTGAAAAGCCGAAGTTCTGTCTCGCCTGATCAGCCAGAAATTCTAGGATGATTTTTTCAAACAGCTTGTATACCGAAAGAGTATTTTCACAAGATCAGAGCACTATCTCAATGACACAGTGGGAAAATAACATATAATTAATATCAAAACAGGAAAAATGCTGCAGTCAATCAATCAATCGTGCATGTCACATCATACTTTAACATGCACTAAGCATGTTCTGCCAGTTTAGATTCACTTTAGTCCAGTAAGTGAGTGTTGATGACTGTTTATGTGTCATCCTAACCCTGTTAAGCCCCCTTTACCACTAGAACACTGACATGTATTCAGGAGATAAGATATTAACAAACTGATGACAAAAATCTCATTCAATGCCAGAGATAAAAAATTATTGAGCTTACACAAATCACCTGTATTTCATAATTAATTTAATTTCTCTATTAGATGGTTCAATTCAATAAATGCTTTGTCTTCAAAGAGGCACCTTTGAGAAATAGGTACAGTATGTCCAATAAAATTTGATTGCATTTTCATTTCAATTTTTTTGAAGGGGAGAATGGAGCTGGGATGCATGCAGCATGAAATACTTGGAAGGCATGGCAATAAGTAGTCCTTGAGTGATGTTCAAAATGCTCCTAATAGTTATTGCATTGTTTTGATTTCAGGCCTTTTCTCAATGGAAAATCTCTGACCCTCCAGATTCTTAACCACCATATCCAAAGATACTCCAATGTCTTTGAAGTGATTGTTTTTTGGGTCATTTGCATTTTTATTGTTTTCACTTGTAATGATCACACAATATATTCCTTTTTAGTGCTGGGAAAGAGGTTGATAATGAGCAAAGATTCAGGGACTTGCTAATCACACTGTCTTGTTTCTTCTCTTTATCTCTGCCCGAGGAGTGACCCAGTTCTGGAACTGTTTGAAGTGCTATTGGAAATGGTGGCCTCTGTCAGAGTCACACCATTCCCAGACTGATAATTCGGCTTTGGTTCACTTACGCCACACGCTGCATGTTTGCCATATCCTGCTGTGGTAATGTGGAGTTAGAAGAATGTCATTCAAATGAGAGCAAAGCTGAACTGAACGCTGGTCGGTAGCTCAAACACATTATGGTCGATTATAATAATGTCTTGTGTGCTGCATTTCAGCTGGTAGAATATTGTGCATGAATCACCAAGGTTGTGGGTTTGATTCCCACCAGGGTCAGAACAGAAATGAAAACACAAATTTCTCTTTGTCATTCTGGATAATGTAATTATCCATTTACAAACCAAAGTTATTTGCTTTCACTCTGTCATAGAGTAGTGTCTTTTTCCTATGGGAAAATGTTAATCTAGTTCTATCCAGGGATTATTACATGCATTGTCTATTATTTTATGCACGGGTATGTGAGAAGAATGTAAATCATATTTGTATAATTGTCTCTGTGATTCATGATTCAATATTTTCCAACAACTGTAAAAATTATTTGTGAAGGTTGCCAGAAGTCAAAAAAGGTAAACGGTACTAAAAGGTAAGATACTCAGCTATGCTTAAATCAATAAGAAATGTGAAAATATTGACTATAGCACTGAATACAGAAAGTCAATTGTATCCAGACATTTTGGTTTCAGGTATTCAATTGAACGCCACATATAACATATCTTGAGAAATGATACATGCCAAACGTAGCAATTTTTTATGTTTTGATTGAATATTGTTTGAAAATACCAACTAATTAAAATATGTATTTTTAGTAGACCCCCTTGCAAGAATTTATTTTGAACATGGATAAATTACCTAGTGTCCTATAATATTCAGTGACAAATGTTACCAAATTTAACACATAAATACTTTAAGACCACTCATGCAGTTAAAAACAATATGCCCATTTACCATTACACAAAATGGCCTGTGGCATTACATTAAATGACTCAAATTAAAATCTATCAACACCTGGTCAAAATGTATAGCATGTGATTCCAGCCTGACATAGTTAGAAACCTAGACTGGTATGGCCTTAACAATATGAAATGGATCGTACCACCAAATTCAGGCCAGGGGCTGACTTAAAAGATGCTCGTTCAAGAACCTAAGAGGCCCAGGCTAACATCATGAAATCTACAGGCCTCTCTTGCCACAATCACTGTCAGAATGAATTAGTTAACTGTCAGAAAGACAACTGCAAAAACTGGGCCTACATGGGAGGTCAGGAAGGATGAAGCCTCCGCTCTCCAAAAAGACTATCAAGACATGACTAACATTTTCCAGATAACACCTGGGTAAAGATCAGAACTACTGGAACAATGTGCCCTGGACAGATGAGTAAAGGTGAAGTTGTTTGGCTGAAATGCCAGATGCCATGGATTATTGAAAATGAAACATTGTCTTTAAACAGAAAAACATGGAGGCAGATGCATTATGATTTGTGGTTACTTTCCCCTCAGGGCCTGGCCAACATCCATCAACAGTCCACCATGCATTCCACTGTGTACCAGAGTGTTCTGGAGAGCAACGTGAAGCCGCCCTGTCACAAAGTTGCAGCGAACCAAACTGAAAAAGATACATGAAGGGTAATAATATGTTTTGAAATGATGTTGAAAATATGTCTTTGAAATGATTTTGCTCAAGGGCCACTGGACCAGAGGAAACAAACATAACCAGAACATCACAGAACCACCACCACAATAAGTATGTGGTTATTTTATGTATATACGTGTCTTCCTCTTGACTCCAAACCCACTGCTACCACTACAACCGCACCTTTGATTCTTCTTTGCCACCTGATCCATCTGAACCAAGCATTTGGTCAAGATGCATTTTGTTTGATTTCATTCCTTGGAGGGGAAAACATTTTTTTGCTGTATAAATATTTCTAGTAATATAAATTGTTGTATTTTGGCAAAAAAAAGTTACCTGCATTGTTTATTCTATACAGCTTTCTTTGGTGGCAATGATGCTTGTTTGATTCCATTATGAGATTCCCCTATGGGAATCAAACAAGCACCATGTGCCACCAACTGAGCAATGTTAAACGTACGGTTTAATATCCAACAGTTTTCTTCAACATATTAATTTAAACCATACAAAATTGCAATATTGTTCAGAAAACTTTGGGGGGAAATAAAATCACTAGAAGAGCAATTAGTGAACCCTGTCTATGTAATTCACAGAGCTGTCTCTTTGTGCTGCTATGGTTTAGACACTTCCCTTACCATCAGTAATGAGTAAAAGTTTTCTTTATTACTTTATTTATAGCTGTTTACAGAAGATAAACATTCCCATTACAGTGTTATCTTCTTTACCTGGCAGGGAAGAATGAATGACTCTTATCTGTCATAATGTGATTAGAGAGTTCAGATGGTGGTATTATTTGTGAATCTGTATCACAAAACACTTCTTATCCAGACCCTGATTCGGTAGAACAAAAAAATGTGGAATGGAATAGATGTTTTTGTATTGTTAAATTAATGAATAAATATTTGTGTTTAGCTGAATAAGGAAAACCAGTTTGGACCAATTAATGAGAACAAATTTGAAAAAGTCACCTCAGTTCAGCTTTAGGGGATGACATTTATCACAGGTGGAAAATTGATATAAGCATGTCACTACTCGTCATTAGGATGTTATTCTTCTCAAATAGAACTCTGTATAGTATAATATTTGGTAGCCATACTTTCTTTCATGGAATAATATATTGTTGCCATTCTATCTTTCATTCAATAATAATACAGTTCCCTTGATGATGAACCACTAAAGTGGATTCTGCTAAAATAAATGATGCATTTCCCCCAATTACATCATGGCTGTGTGCTGTAACGCTGTCCCGTAATTTTCACAGTTTTACCACCACAAAAGCTAATTTAATTGCATGTTTAAAACAGAAGCAGCCAGTTGTCCTTGTAGCAGCAGTGTGATATATTGTTATTTTCACTAGACTAAAGTGTATGAGTGCCTTAAGGAATAGCAATGCCTCTGGGATCCATTTCCCTCTAATTCCATAGCCTCGTAGTATTTTCATTAGCCAAAGTTTTTTAAGTAGAGGTAGTGTTCTCATTCACTACCTCTACCGCTGACTCCAACTCCCAGAGGTCATTATGATTCCTGTTATAGCACCCTGCCAGTGCCACCACCACCACCTCCATCCCTGATCTGGTAAAGTGTAAACAGATGGTCGTGTACTATCTAAGATGACAACCCATCACAGCAGATGGCAGTCTGAAGGGCACAGACCCCCACATCACCAGGCTGAGGATAGAGAGAGGACAGAAGAGGGGAGTGGATTTTTGACACGAGAAAGGAGGGGATCAGAACCATGGACTGAACCTTCTGGTACACGATTGGTTGCCGTAGTACGGCAACAAATTGTGCACTTTCACAAGTACTGGTTGAAAATATGCAAATACTTTACTTCACTCTTTAAGTAGGTCAACAGATTTAGGACGTTGGCTCATCTTCAAGTATAAAACACAGCACATTTACCTTCTTAAAGTGCAATATAATTAGCATCAATCAGTCAGTATATATAAATTCTTTGTTTGCAAAAAACTGTAAGTGGGTTTTGTTAGTATGTGGACTTAATTGTCTGACATGGAATGTTTTACATGCTGAGCCAACTTTACTTTTCAAAGCATCTCTATGGATACGGATGTGACTGAAATTAAACATATGGCAGCTGCCAGTAGAAAAGGAGGTCAAAAATGATTAATTATGCATCTTAGATGTTATTCTCATTAAATACACAGACAGAATCTGGTGCACAGCAGCACAGATAAAATGTCTATGGAAATTGGAAAATATATACTTTTTAAAATTAAAGTATGGAATTACTTGGTATTCATATTTCTTTTAAGACATCATGTCCAAAATAAATATCCCATAATTTCTACAGTACTTTACGTTAACAGCCATGTAGTGATCAGTTGTCTCCTACATCCCAAACAGCCCTGTTGAACACAACTGTATCTCAACATGATCAATGCTGAGTCAAGCTTCTGTTTTGTTCGAACAGAAACATGAAACCTATTCTAACCATCTCCACCATGGGTGCACTAGTTCACTGGCTACAGTGAGAGAAAATGTTATGATCCCCAGCTGTTTTGTATGCTTGCCCACAGTCAAAGAAATTATCAGTCTACAATTTAAATGGCAGGTTTATTTTAACAGTGAGAGACAGAATAACAAAAAAAATTGCATCAATTGATTTGCATTTTAATGAGGGAAATACATATTTTATCCCCTCTCAATCAGAAAGACTTTTGACTCCCAGATGTCTTTTATACAGGTAACGAGCTAAGATTAGAAGCACACTTTTAAAGGGACTGCTCCTAATCTCAGCTTGTTACCTGTTTAAAAGGTACCTGTCAACAGAAGGAATCAAACAATCAGATTCCAAACTCTCCACCATGGCCAAGATCAAAGAGCTGTCCAAGGATGTCAGGGATAAGATTGTATACCTACACAAGGCTGGAATGGGCAACAAGATCATCGCCAAGCAGCTTGGTGAGAGAGTGACAACAGTTGATGTGATTATTCGCTAATGGAAGAAACACAAAAGAACTGTCAATCACCCTCAGTCTGGGGCTCCATGCAAGATCTCACCTCATGGACTTGCAATGATCATGAGAATCATGAGGAATCGGCCCAGAACTACACAGGAGGATCATGTCAATGATCTCAAGGCAGCTGGGTCTATAGTTACCAAGAAAACAATGGGTAACACACTATGCCATGAAGGGCTGAAATCCTGCAGTGCACGCAAAGTCCTCCTGCTCAAGAAAGCACATGTACAGACCCATCTGAACATTGCCAATGAACATCTGAATGATTCAGAGGAGAACTGTGTGAAAGTGTTGTGGTCAGATGAGACCAAAAGCTAGCTCTTTGGCATCAACTCAACTTGCAGTTTTTGGAGGAGGTATGCTGTCTACATTTGCCCAGTGACAAAGTCTATCATTTTAATGGTAGGTTTATTTGAATAGTGAGAGACAGAATAACAAAAAATATCCAGAAGAAACGCATGTCAAACATTTTTTTAATTGATTGGCATTTCAATGAAGGAAATAAGTATTCGACCCCAAAACATGACTTAGTACTTGGTGGCAAACCCCTTGTTGGCAATCACAGAGGTCAGACGTTTCTTGTAGTTGGCCACAAGGTTTACACACATCTCAGAAGAGATATTGTCCCACTCCTCTTTGCAGATCTTCTCCAAGTCATTAAGGTTTTGAGGTTGATATTTGGCAACTCCAACCTTCAGCTCCCTCCACAGATTTTCTATGGGATTAAGGACTGGAGACCTCTGGCGGCCACTCCAAGACCTGAATGTGCATCTTCTTGAGCCACTTCTTTGTTGACATGGTCATGTGTTTTGGGTCATTGTCATGCTTTCTACAATCCCAAGAACACTATACCCACTGTCAAACATGGAGGTGGAAACATTATGCTTTGGGGGTGTTTTTCTGCTAAGGGGACAGGACAACTTCACCACATTAAAGGGACGATGGACGGGGCCACGCACCATCAAATATTGGGTGAGAACATCCTCCCCTCAGCCAGGACATTAAAAATGGGTCATCCAGCATGACAATGAACCAAAAAACAGGGCCAAGTCAACAAAGGAGTGGCTAAAGACTCACAGTAAGGTCTTGGAGTGGCATCCAGAGGTTTCCAGACCATAATCGCATAGAAAATATGTGGAGGGAGCTGAAGGTTTGAGTTGCCAAATATCAACCTCGAAACCTTAATGATTTGGAGAAGATCTGCAAAGAGGAGTGAGACAAAATCCATCCTGAGATGTGTGCAAACCTCGTGGCCAACTACAAGAAACATCTGACCTCTGTGATTGCCAGCAAGGGTTATTTCCCTCATTGAAATGCAAATCAATTGATATTGATATTTTATGCATTTTTCTGGATGTTTTTGTTGTTATTCTGTCTCTCACTGTTCAAATAAACCTTCCATTAAAATTATAGACTGATCCTTTCTTTGTCAGTGGGCAAACATACAAAATCAGCAAGGGATCAAATACTTTTTCCCTCACTGTAACAAACTAAGGTGCCAGGAGATTTTGGGTAAAATCTCTCTGCTGGCATGGCTGTTGACTCCCTCTCTAGGCCAAATGGAGGGCTTCAGATTCTGGGATGTAATATCCATCACATTGGGGTTCAGCCACACTGTTCACTTTAGCACTGCTGCCTGCCAGCCAACACCCTCTGGAGCTAAACACTGTCTACCAGCTTCTTTTCGCTGCCAAGTTACAAAGACCAGACTCTGACCTCTAGTCTCTTGAGATATGGTGCATTCCATACAAACTTACTGTAGCACATCTTTCACGCAGGCTGAAGTTTGAGAAAATAAGCCCAGCTAGTGTCTTTGATTGCCAATGTGGTAAGTCTTAGATTAGTTCATAATACAGCCCAGCTGTCATTCATTGGTCCGACGTAAGGCCAACGTTAAAACAAAACTGTTCCACTCCTTCCAGTGCTGCTGAAACCTGAGTTTGATTTCCCAAACAAACATTTCTGTCTTTAAGCGATGTTTCCTCAATCCATTAGTTATTGATCCAAGAATTAATTTTTCCGTGAATAGCATTACTGAACACTAAGACAACACCTGTTAGCTCAAAACACTGTATCTGAGTAAAAGGGAATGAAGTTGCAATTTCATATAAAATGTTATTCTAAATACAAACACTTTGCATGTGATTCTCCAAACCAACCCTAGATGTGAGGAGAAAGGGCTATTCTTCGCACCTCACTGTGATAGCTCATCCCATTTCGTGGTTTAATCAAATCAATATATATTATCTTAAGCAGTGATCCCTGACCACTTCCGCATTGATCCCATGTTTGTAATCATATTAAGGTTTACATGGTTAATACCTATCATCTATCAGTGTTAGCGATTAGGTCACATTGTGCTTTAGTTAATGTTTGTCTACTTAAGAATGATTCCATTCTTGTGGGCATGAATAATGCACCATGTTTTAACAGTGGTTCAGCACAAAACTGAGGTTCAGCATCTGACAGATGAAAAATTCACATTTTGAGGTACAAATGTAAATAGGATGCTTGTATGGATGTCAACCCAAATGTATGTTCATATCATGGTCAACTTCACCACAGACGTCTGCATGACCATAAGTGGCAACAGACAAATGTGACAAAATTCTCTCTGTATCTCGAATTTGAAAACCCCACAATGTTTTCTTATTGAGCGTGACTGAGAAAAACAATAAAAGGAAAAATGGAATACTTGTGTCTTATATGGAGATTCCACAGGATAGCTAAAGCGCTTTTCCTATTTTAAAAAATTGTCTTGATTTGACATTGAAAATAATCACAACAGTAAAAATCCTCAAACTATGTGAGTGAAGACAGACTGTGATAGTGTGAATGGTTGAGTGTGTGCATGGTGAATATGTGTAGATGAGTTGGAGTGTGAGTTTATGTATGAGTGTGAATGTGCAAAGTGTAGATCAGGGTGCAGAGAAAATATGCAGTTAGTTTAACAGTCTGAGGGCCTGGGGGTAGAAGCTATTTTGGAATATTTCTGTCTTGATAGCAATGTTCTTGTTCCATCTCTTTCTGCTATAGTAGAAGCACAAATAGCACATTGCTTGGGAGGTTGGGGTCTATAATAATCTTTGTGGCATTTATGCAGCACCATGTGAAGAACAAATCCTTCAGGGTAAGGAACATGCACTGTGTGGGTTGGACCTAACGCAGCACCTCCCAAAGCCATACGAACACTGCTATTAGGGGTGTTCGTATGGCTTTTTCAAATTTACAGTTTTACTCATTGAACATTATAGAGCTCCAGGGAAATCACTAACAACCAGTAAACAGCAAACCATCACTTATCAGGTTTGAGACATGTAGAGTTACTTTTAGCATCATGTATGACTTCCTAAGGAAAACAAAAACAACTGGAAATCATACTTTTGCTAAATTTAAGGGAAAATAATGACTTGGATTAGTTGCTGATCATTATGGAGAACATGGAAAAGGTCTTGATGACCAAGCAGGGCTGTACTGTAAACAAAAATCCAGGTTCATGATTAGCACACAGACTATATTAATTGACACTTTAATTCCTGCTTTAAAATTATTTTAACCGGCCAATGAAAATAAACTTGTCGGGCTGCCGGGGGACTGAGTCAATAGGTCTTGAAGAAGCAACTTCTTTGGCATTTGGAAACAGGACTGAGTTCAGACAAAATAATTACTTTGGTCCAACATTACAATATCTGATGAGATACACATTCTCTCCCATTAACCGACTGTCTGGGAGCCAACAGACACTACCTCATTGAGGAAGAAAAATCTATTAATGCGGAAGATTTGTAACAGAACTCGGAAACCTGGGTTGAAATAGAATTAAAACAAAGTTTAAAGAGAAGAAACAAAATCCTACTTTGGCATGAGCAATTAAAATATCAGCTTCAATCAGCCCCAGAATCAATCACCAACAAGCCTGACCTTGTGTCCGAACGGCAAAAAACAAAAACAAGGCAGTGGAATTTTCCAACCCAGCTGGCAATGAAGCCTGTCTGCTGGAGCTGAATAGACTGGGGCTCCCTAAGGATACACCTAAATATCTGCTGCTGTTGCACAATGACAAAATATTTTTCAAAGAGAGGGAGACAGAGAGACATTACATTGAAATGGGTATATAGCTTTCATTGGAAATTCATATCGATACCCAAGTAATCTATACAGAGTGCTAATAAATATAACATTTCTACAGTACAGGGCATGACAGGGGATGGCTTTACAGTACCACGCCATGGTCACAGAAACATTGGCCAATTATCATAAGCCAATATAAGTCATGTTTTATCCATTTTCCCTAGTTGACAGGTTTTGATACAGAATGTTTCACAATTTAAATTGTTTTCTTCAGTGCCATAAGATACCTGCCTTGATGCAAAGGTCACAACTGTACAGGTCACAAACTGAACCTTTGAACAGGAAGCAGTGGGAGTCCTTGTCTTCCATGGAGCGCAGTTACATATGAATTTAGCACTGTTGTCAAATTCTTATTGTATTTAACCACAACCATGAAAACACCGAAACACCTGTAACTGTAGAGTACTTTACAGTAAACATAACACCAGCATAACCTAATGGTAAAAAAGTGCCAATGAAATCATGAACCATACTCTTCATTTAGGCACACACCAAGACAGATATTCCCTTATAAATAGTTCATTATCCAAACAAAGATTCATGCTATCCCTTTAAATTTAATCCCGGCAGTGAGATAGAGAAGATGTTGTTTGAGGGTCTTGGCCCAGGTCTGCTGAAGGCTCTGGTTTAGCTTGCAGAAAAGCTGGGTGTGCTCAAAGCCGTTATACACATTGTGGTCCTGGCCCGGA
Organism: Esox niger; assembly: GCA_016801105.1. NCBI lineage: Eukaryota > Metazoa > Chordata > Actinopteri > Esociformes > Esocidae > Esox > Esox niger. The sequence goes on along the minus strand of JACXGJ010000792.1, from coordinate 11,499 downwards.
TCTCCCTCGAGGAGGTACAGCTCCCCACCATGCACGTCCGACAGGTTAGCCTGGAAGTTTGCAGGGTCAAAGCCCACCCACAGGGTGAAGCGGTAGTCCCATGAGCGTAAAGAGTAGCCCATTACCCGGATGTCCTTCAGGTCAGGCAAGTCAGAGTTCTCCTGGGGGGTGTCTGAGGGCCGCGGGTACTGGCTGCAGGCAATAGCCTCAGAGTTCCTGCTGTCATTTCGGCGCTTGAAGGTGTAGGCCAGGTTTTGGCCCTCAGTGCAAAGCTCCACGTTAAAGGAGGTGTCAGGACAGGGTTGCGGAGGCTTCAATCCAGCCATGTAGGACACAGTAGGGAAGATATCCAGCAGCTCATTCACATTCCTCACCATTCCTCCTGTGGAGAACAGAGATGTTGTGACCACGCAAGTAACAGTTGGACCAGATAATATGGTTAAACAGCAAAGCACACATTTATTTAGCAACAATCTGTTGATTTGGAGAATGACTTTTACATGAACAGGGAGAAGAGGAATGAGTATTAAACAACTCACTTGCTTCCAATCACTTCACTACCACTGAAGGGGACAAATACTTTCAAGGTGCTGACCAAACAGCTATCATCTGTCTGTCAGGACATGACAGAACAGTGATATAAGAAAAGTGCACTAGGGACAAAAGCAAGTTATTAACCGACAGTACAGCAAACCTTGAGTAAAGTGATGCGTGGTAGGGCCAAACACATCCATGTAGGGAAACGTCTTTTGCCCTGGCCTTAGGCGAACTGCTGTCACCCCAGGTACATAGAACATCAGGGGCACACGAGTGGCCACGTCAAAGTTGCTGTATTTGGCCCATTCCCCATGTTCACCAAGTGACCATCCTGTATGACAAATGAATGGCATTTTACAAACACAACACTATTGAATGTATACATACTGTTATGGAAATTAAAGAAAGAATTCATAGCCAAGAACACAAAATTCTACATATGGATTCAAGCATGAGAAGCCTGTTAGAAAAATGAAGGCATAATTTTGATGTTGTCACATCCCCATCTAGTGGACAAGGGAGCTACACAAAGAATGTGCCGGATGAAAAGTAAATCCTATCTAAATCCCTCATTTGAGTTATGCAGCAGATTTTAAAAATGCCTCTATAATGTATTAAAAAACAGAAGCAATAGTAGAGTTGACCTACCATGGTCGGAAGTAAAGACCACAACAGTGTCCTCAGCCAAGCCTAGATCATCCAGAGTATTCAACAACCTTCCCACTTGGGAGTCAATGTACGACACAGAGGCATAATAGTGCTGGCGGATCTGAAGCTGAATGAAAACACTGACGGTTTACACAGCATCCTGTAATGTAATTATGAACCAATGTTTAAACAGTCCACAACATTTTATCTGTCACCTGTCGCAGGGACCTTTCACCATGGATGTTCTCTAACTTGCAGCTGTTATATTGCACACTGTCAGACCATCTAGAACAGGGGAATTAAACTCTTGCCCGAAGAGGTTCAGGGCCTGCTGGTTCTGTTCTACCTAATCATTAATTTCACCCACCTGGTGTCTCGGGTCAAAATAAGTCCCTGTTTACAGCATTACAATTACAATATTGGGTGGAACTGAATGAGGTCAAGATTTTAATACCCCAAAATAAAACAGCTATATAGAAAAATTGCATCAATCATGAATCTACACAAAACATACCTGAAATTCTTTTGGGATTGGCCCATATGGGAAGCTGATGTTTAGAGCTTGCACATCCTCCCTTTTCCTAATATCAGTCCAGGGATTGTAGGCAACAGGGGGGAGGCCTTCGGGAACATCAGGGTCAGGAGCCAATGTCATCTCATCCAGGGGATAAAGCTTTAAGAACTCCTGAAAAATCCATGCACATGCATTGATAGAAAACTCAGGAATGACATTGTTTGATGTTAAGAGTGCAAAGCCAGTTTCCTCATATCATTTGATAGTTAACTTCACCTCATGTTATGACTTTGCTAGAAAGCCTCATGTGCAGTACCTGAGGGATTCTGAAGGGAATGTGAGGTTTGTGGAATCCAACAGCAAGAAAGAAGCGTTTGCCAGAATCCCTTGTGGACTTGAGTAGTCTGATGGCTTCCTCAGTGCTCTCCATGTCTGGCAGTGTCCCTAGAGGCATTTCCGACACATTCACCGAGCACAGCAGGTTGGCATGCAGTTGGCCATCACTGCCCAGGCAAACCTAAACAAATCACCACATTTATCCGACGCCAAATTTCACATTTTAAATTGTTTTAAAACCCTTCAAATTGGACTAGTAGTCAGACTGACTAAGTAGAAATATGCCCCTTAACAGACAAGTATTGGCATGTATTGCCAGTCACATATTAAATACATTTTGTATAGTGAATAGAATCCTTTCAGTATACAGACATTCATTTAAGTTACATGGCTTTACCGTCGCTGAAGACTAGGGAAGCATAGCAGCAGTCAAAGCAACACTGACCTTCCTATTTTCAAACTTGAAAGAAGGAGGATGATAAGGAGGTACAGACCAGCTGTACGGGTAATCATCCGAGTGATTGGAGGCTATGCCTTCAACACAAGCACATAACAGACAGTGACATTAGCAAAACACTGACTCAGGAGGACACGAATTAACAGTACATGGAAAATAGCCAGCGGCTTGCATCACATAAGAGATGTCGCACAAAAATAAGCTGGGAGATGTTTTGAAACAAACAGTGGGGACAGGGTGGAGAACACAAGATGATTGTTGTATGTTTTCTGTGTAAATTGATGGGATATGAAATAACACTAAGAAATTAGGTTTAATGGAAATGGCTAGGAACTAATTACCTGGATGAAAAACTTTCCCAACTGACATAGTAGTGTAGCCCATTGACTTGAAGTACTGAGGGAGAGTTGTGTAGTTCCCTGCATGGACTCTCCAGTAGGAATTAAAGTCATATAACCTGGTTGTGTCAGGTCTACGACTTGTTAATAAAGAGGTTCGACTTGGTCCACACACTGCTTGCTACAAATAGAATAACAAAAAAACACGGTGAAGAAGTAAAGACGCATAACATTTGTAGAAAAATGTAATTGCCAAATAAGGCAGACTAATGAATTAAATCACTAATTGACTGTGGGCCTACCTGGGCATATGCATTTTGAAAGACATTGCTTTTAGAGGCAAGTTGATCAATGTTAGGTGACTTTACAACAGGATCCTTGTAGCATCCTAATGTTGGTCTTAAATCATCAGCCATGATGAAAACAACATTGTGCCGGTCTAAAAAACACAAATTAGTCATAAACAAGGACTGGATTTAACAAGCATCTTAATTCTGATTATTTGTTCAGTCATTTATCTTTTGACCAATCAGATCAGCTAATTTGAGAATAATTATGCAAAAGATCATAATTGGTGAGGCAGTAGCTACCTGACCTAAACATGTGTCCATAGCAAACATTTGGCAAATGCATAACACTACTACCCTAGTAACAGACTTGATTTGTAGATCAAACAAACAATCACTTAATTTGTCTAGCAAGTTAATCCGACAGTAATTTGTGGTGTATTGCTGAACTCAAAGTATTTCAGAATTAAGGAATAAATGTACAGTGTTTCCATCAACATGATGCAATGGGCATTTCTGTCGCCATCCGTAAATCCAATTGTGCAAAAAAAATATATATATATCGGAGCAGACCAACGGATCTGGAAAGTTTCTATACCCTTCCAATTCGTACAAATATATATTTTTTTTTTTAAACACTCCATGCAAGGGGAGGGTGCAATGTTTTGAAAACCAGGGTACCATCTATTCAGTAACTGAACTACCACATTTGGGAAAATATCCCTTTATATCAATAAGGAAGCTAAATATATTAAAAATTCAAAGTTGTTCACTCGTTGTCATTAAGGGTAACAATAATGTATGGTCAATTAAACATTTTTCCTGAATGAGATTTTTTTTTTTATATTTAGTATGGTCCCTTTTTATACTGTTCGTAACATTCTTGGAAGCATGCGCATTTTATTGAGGCCTATCCATTGCTACAGGCTGGAATTCTGAGACCGGAGAGGTTTACCATGGTTTATACAGTGACTTAAAACACTGTTTACATGTTTTTTTTATGTCTATGAGTGTTACTTGCTTAGAACCGTTGTGTGAAGCGAGGGGAAATGTCATGGGAATAAGCATCCAATTCGACCAATCGCGAAATAATCTTTCTTGCGTCACACGATTGCAACACTTATCGCCACGAAACTTGTAAGCGGTTGTAGACAGTTAAACCCATCGAAAGCTAGACACAATGGGACACTCCTAGTCACAGTAGTAAAATTCATGTAAATACCCCCAATTAATGTATTAAAAAACGCATATAACCATTGGAAAGGATACACAGTTGACCTAGGAAAGGTAATAACGTTGTTAAGTCATTAATTATATTTTGACCAAAACATTTAAATACCACTGGAACTGTTGCACACCCATAAGAGGGGTACCAGATATCTCAATGAAGCCTACCCCATTCATGAGTGGGCAATCTCTAGGTAAAGTGGTACAAACATGTACGTTCAACGCTAAAACTGGTAATGGTCAGAATCCATGTCCTTGAAAACCAGTAGTAGGCGCTAAATTGCTAATATTTGTGCAAACTCTTTAGTTGTATTCACAGTATGTATGTAATGTATACATGTATATAATAACCCCAAAAAATCTAACTTACGTGTAATTCATAATTATTTAACAACATCCATTGTCAAATTCAATGTGTAATGTTTTAAATGGTTGTATCGATTTTCATGGCATTCTCTTGGGACTTTTATTGTGAAGGCAAAACCAGGTTCCCACTAGTGTCAGAACGTTATTCAGGCTAAATTACCAAGGTGCCAGTTTAGGGGTCGCGAAGCGTCATTTTTTCCATTGTAGTTTCCAATCTCCACCCCAAAAATACCAGTAACTATTCAACTTCGTACTCATCGGTGAATGACCCCGAACACGTACACCGTACATTTCAAATAGTGTTTTGTTTTGTCGATGGAAATGTAGTTTTTTTTTTACGTACGAAGAAACCAGGGACGAGACTGCACAAAATACATCTATAGCGTTTTTAAAGCAGAATTCATTCTGTTATTGCAGTTGGGTTGTAGTACTTACTTCTTGCACCAACGTGATGGGAGCAAATGAAACACAAACTAAAAACGCAAATCAATTTCTTAGCAGATAGGTACATCTTGAACCTACTGCTCCAAACAAAACGGATGATAGGCTTTTGTAACCCTTGCGTAAGCTTTCATGGAAGTAAAGAATACAAAAGTACAGGCGACACATACAGTTCCTATCAAAACACCTAACCACGCTTGCTGAAATATCTTCCTGATTAAAAAAGGCCCGCCCCTCTTTCCAACACGAATGCTTCCATTTGTTGTCTGACGCTCCGCCTTAATTTGGTCTTGTATTTATTATTACCAAATAAAGACTGAAATAGTATGGCTAAATCTCAATGGTCATACTACATCGTGTACTACAAGTACGTACTTCGCGGATGATGGTGTACTTACTGTTAAGTATATAGTAAACTTGCATGCCAGTATTGGGTCTTTTTAGGACATACTACTACTCATAAAATTATGTCTCAATAAATTTGTATTCGTATTTTGTCACACAGTATCTTGTTTGAACATTTTTAGCTTGACACCATATCACTTTTTTCAACTGTTTCTTATGAAGTTTAGTTAAACTACAAAAATCCTATGGCTTTTGCCACTGGCTGTTTTAAATGCTTACAAGCCAGTAATACTGGTATCTTACTGCTGCTATTTGGAATAGTCATAAGAATTGAGCCCATGCTAACGAGGCTGAAGACGAATTTTACACTGCCAAAGCTATCTAATTTCTTGGCACACTGTGCCTGGTCTAGCCATTTGGAGGCCCAGAGCAAAATTAGATTTTGAGGCCCCACTCCCCTAGTGCTCTGGGGCTCACTAGCTGTCTGGGGCCCCCTAGCTGTTGGGGTTGGTCTAAGGGACTGCAAATGTTAACACCAAGTCAATTAAACTTCAGGGATATATATCTGTCCAGTTAAGAAGAGATTGTGAATCATTGTCACCCGTTTTGGTGCAAATGAAAGTGACAACAGGTACACTGGAGAGACAAGAGCAAGAAAACCCCAAAAAGGGTATTGTTTTGTAGGGGGTAGCCACAGACATCGCTCTCTCCTTATCTTTTCTGAATTATTGTTCAGTAGTTTTGTGTTTGTTTTGCTTTTGTCCTTGTCACTGCTGGTAGCATGAGAAGCTACCTGCAGCCCTTTCAAGTTGCACAGCTAGTCTTTTTGGTGGTGGGTCAGTGATTGTCTGGAGAAGCATATCCTTGGAGGGTCACACCAACCTCCACATGCTAGCCAACGGTACCCTGACCGCTGTTATGTACTGGGATGAAATCCTCAAACCCATTGTCAGACCCTATGCTGGTGCAGTGGGTGCAGTGGGTACTGCCTCATGTGGCCAGAGAGTGTAGGCAGTTCCTGGATGATGAAGGCATTAATGCCATTGACTGGCCCTCACGTTCCCCAGACCTGAATCCAATTGAGAACCTTTGGGACGTTATGTATCAGTGCATCCAACACTGCCAAGTAGCATCACAGACTGTCCAGGAGCTCACTGATGCTCTGATCCAGGTCTGGGAGGAGATCCCCCAGGACACCATCTGCTGTCTCATCAGGAGCATGCCCAGACGTTGCTGGGAATGCATGAAGGCACGTGTGGGCCATACACACTACTGAGTTACATAATGATGTGCCATGATTTTGACTGATTACTTTGATTTTTTGTGTGAGTTTGAATCCAGCCCTCAGTTGGTTTTCTGATTTTGGTTTCCATTAACCATTGTTACATCATTTTGTTCTCAACGAATTACACATTGTACAGTAAGGATTTTGAGCTTTACTATATTTAATTACTCGAGACCCGATTTATTTAAGTGTTCCCTTAATTTAGTTGGGCTTAAGTTAGTTAACATTGCTTGATTTGTAAATTGGGAGTTCACGGAACACATTGGGGCACGCAAGAGACATAGATCAGACCACAAAAAGCGAAAACATTCCCAATCTGGTCCGGGTGTGCTGAAGCTACAAGATGCTACTGGAATAGTCAACTTTATAAACTCTTATTGCTTCTAGTAGAATGTTTACAGTGCAAAGTGAACACAATGATGGTGCCGGTACAAACTGAGGAAAATCTGAGAGGTGCTGAATCATGTTACTGCAGGCTCAAATTAATCAGTGTTAGTTACCAAATACATTTATGCAAGCTAGTAGATTCCTGACGTCAGTGTTTGCACACCAGATTTATGTGCACAGTGTGAGGAGATAGACCAGGTGACTTGTATTTAGTTGGTGAGTGGACACTACAGAATGCAATGTTTGATGGGATAAGTAGTTCATTTTCCCGACTTATTCTCAGAAATGTAGATGGTCTTGTACCCTTAACTTTTTTCCAAATATATCCACATATTGAAATAATGATTTTCTAGCTTTAAAAGTTATCGTTCACTAGATAACTTTGCTGAATGACTGATCATCGCAAGCGCCCATAACCCGTCCTTTTTTTAAATGTCTATAGTAAAAATGAATGGATCACGTGACCCATGGAACCAAGATGATGAAATATGGGTGGTTCCCCTTTCCAAGACTATATGACTGTCTAGCACGGTTGTGCCACCAAATTCCCATGTGCAGAATATGGTTTACATGGATTTCTAATTGATTAACATATCATGTCATTCATGATATGGAGCTCATACCTGTAGTCTATGTACAATGGTCTAAAAACTAAGTCTCCTAAACACATCTGCCTCTCTTTCATTGTATTTGCTTCCGCTATTTCTCTAAACATGTAGAAACATGTCGCAAACACTGTCATGTGAAATAGATTTAGGCTGGACGTCACTCTGAGGAACTTCAATTTACAAAGGACATCCCCAAGAGGAAGACAGCAACATGGGTGAGCTGTGTTAAACTTTTTAATGTATCATCTTAAAAGTCTTAGGCACCTGAAAGTCGAACTAAATACATTTATTTGGATAGTAAAAATATATATTCAAATATATACATAATGTACATTAGATATTATATGAATGTATTCATATATATGTATAGAATGTTTCTGTTCCTCACTCAAAACCTTTATTTTCAACTCTTTTTGGAAAGGAAAGAAAAAGGTACAGTGGTCTCTCAATATTTTCCAGAGCTGTATATATATGTAGGTTTTTCACATTCTTGATTCTAGGCTTTTTTGGAGACATTACTAAAGTTGGCACCAGTGGGGCCTCAGAGAAAACAGCTGGACAAGACAACCTTACTCTCCAAGGTAGCTCTCTGTTCAGACTGGACCTATATTCAGAACCTTCCAATTATTGTTATTGGTAAATCAATAATAAATCAATCCATGTACTATCATAGGAAATAAAGAACATACAAAGACATAGATTTTTAGGACTTTTTAGGACGCTTCCATATGGTTTGCTCCATGTACTTTTTCAATCTATCCTAATTTCCTAAAGGAGTGGATGCATCTCACAAACTGGCTAAAAATGACTTAATGAGAATGAACCGGTATAAGGACCTCATCACCAGGGTGGGGCAGAAGCATGGCCTGGACCCAGCTATCATTGCTGGCATCATCTCTAGAGAGTCCCGGGCGGGAGCTGCTCTGGATCATGGCTGGGGAGACCATGGAAATGGTTTTGGGCTCATGCAGGTTGGTTGGCACTGAGATTTGATTCCTGTTAGTGTCTTGTTGGTAATGTGAGAATGAGGAAGCAACATTTTAGAAATAATATCATCTTCCTATTCCTCTTTTTTAATGTATTACCTAAACTCTTTATATCATATTTATCAATTGCTCCATTTCAGGCATGCTTAAATTGTATGAAAAGATGTGATATTATTGGTTTCGAAAAAAAAAAAATCACAGGTTGACAAGCGTTACCACAAGATAGTAGGGGCATGGGACAGTGAAGAACATGTCAGTCAAGGCACTGGGATCCTAATCGAGTTCATACGTAGGATTCAGGCAAAATTCCCTTCATGGCCCAAGGAGCACCAACTGAAAGGTATCACCCACCTGATATATTTTTATTCAGTTAAAAGTGATTAGATCCATGTCTATGTATGTACAATGGATGCCGTGTATTTTCAGGTGGTATTTCAGCCTATAATGCTGGGGACAAAAATGTGCGCACCTATGAGCGAATGGACGTGGGGACCACTGGAGGTGATTACTCCGATGATGTCATTGCCAGATCTCAGTGGTTCAAAAGCCAGGGCTATTGAAATGTTATATCAATAAATCAAATGTTTCCAGCAGTTTGTGAGTTAGTCTTATAATTTCATAATTTCTTACTAACATTGGTTTTGCCCATAACTGGTTTAAAAATATGTATGTATTTGTTTTGCTAACTGAAATGAGTTGTGTTTGTTTTAGTTGAATGCACTAACTGTGAATTGTTTTTGATAATAGTATACACTAAATTGCCTAAATGTAATACATGTAAAAAGTTGTCTAGTTTTTATAAATATCCCGGAACTTTTTGTGATTCATTTGTTAACTTCAATGATTAAAAAAGATATTGGCCACCAGAGAGCATTACTGCCCATTCATTTCCCTCAAGTATCCCTGTTCTCTAGCACAGAGTTGTTTATGGACATAGAAAATACATAAAATTAGGATACTTCATCATGAAATCTGGTGAGAAATATTATTCCATACCGAAATAATTTTTTATGGATTTGCAACATGAGAAAAACAATAGGCACAAGAGGAACCGCAAAGACTTGGGGCATGATACTTTTTATCACAAAATTATTGTATAACTAAATGATACAATGTATATTGCTCGGAAAATATATATTATTATTTTTTGAATTACACGTTTTTTGGCATAAGTTAGAGATTTATGTGCGATAAACTGAGCGCACATTAAAGTGGAGCAGACCAAAAAAACAGCAGAACAAAATACAGCATCAAAACTGTTAGCTTCGTGATATTTAAGAGCAAGTTTTTGTGAGTCAACTGGTGCACACAATTAGGTGAATTCCTCGCAGAGCATGGGCGGTACTCAAGTGCTTTTGCAGGCTTGTTGAAGACACGAAACCTCTATTGGACAGATCTAATAATCACAAATGTTTCTCGTCTACTTTGATGGATGACTACATACTCTAAAATCTACACAACTCAGAGTCATTTTGTAAGTAGGCTCCCACTTACTTTCATTGCGAATTTGTTTCATTACAATGTTTGATACGCTTCCATATGGTTCGCTGCAAGTACTTTTTCAATGTTGCTTTGTGTTATATTCGTTTCTCGTTGAAGAAAGTTACCACAAATGGATCCCTTTTAATACCGATGCGATTTTATTGAATGATACACACCTGACTTCAAGCAAGTCTTGTTTGAAACAGTATAAATGTTTTTAACATGCAGTTGGTTCTTGCTTTGTCAAATTATGTCTGATTTTATATAACACAGTTGCATTCAGTTGATTCTGTTATTACAGCGATCTCTTTTTTATTTGACCTTTTCTGAAGGCTGCTGATTCTATTATTACAGCGATCTCTATTAAGGTCCGTATCTAGTATTAGACGAGTCTAATCTGGCCGTCAATACCGTTGTATTATAATGTATTAGAATATACATACACCATCATGCCCCGGTGGTTTTCTAGGCATTTAAATAGCAGGCTGTTCAGTGTTTACTTTTTTTACTGAGACTAGCATAATTCTCTAGTAACTTAAATTGTCCCCAACATTGATAAGGAGCCAACTGACCAAAAACATCAACAATTGTGAAAATGAATGTGCACATTCCTAAACAAGGTATTGGGTCAGAGCATGGATCTTTTGTTGCAGTATAGACTGGGGAGGATGACTTCATAGTGGCCCCCTTGTTAAGAAATTAAAGAAAATGTTAAAATATTGTTGCAGTGGTTCCAGGCACACAGATGCAGGAGGTCCAACCAGGGAGTTGCTTTCAAAAAGGAAATACCTATATCTGTACAATACCTAGATATATTTATGCAAGTCAGAAGAACTTGGTGCCGTGTTGTTATGCAGATATTTCAATACTACCATAGAACTTTAAGAAGCTCCCATAGTCTTTTGATGAAATCACAATAAAATAAAATGTTTCAAATGTGTATATAGGGAAAGGTTGGGAGGATATCAGTAACTGTTAAGTATCATCACAAAGAAAGAAAACATGACGTAGGTTTATATTTATTTTCCAAGCTATAGCTTATTCAACTTCTGTGGGGCAAGAAAAGTAAAAACGGTTCAACCTATGTCTGAGACTATCCTTGGTGAATGAAGTCCTAATCAATTCTGTATTATTGTGCTTGGTTTGATGTTAAGAAAAGTGTTATTATTCTCTCTGGGACAGGTGTGTGTGTGTGTGTGTGTGTGTGTGTGTGTGTGTGTGTGTGTGTGTGTGTGTGTGTGTGTGTGTGTGTGTG
>JACXGJ010000791.1:65981-105918 GCA_016801105.1 Esox niger | reverse complement strand
TGTGTGTGTGTGTGTGTGTGTGTGTGTGTGTGTGTGTGTGTGTGTGCGTGTGTGTGTGCTCTATATCCACAACATGTGCAGCAAGGTGAGTTGCGATTTTGACTTATAAGGGACGGACAAAGAGGTGAAAGGGAGATGTGAGGGCAAGCAGTAAATTACTTTAGTTGGTGTTCAGCCTGTCACATAGGCAACAGTTCTCTACACTAATCAGTCCCTCAGAAAATCACAGAATATCACTCTAAAGATCAAACACCTCAACTGTACTCTCACCAGATTACCATGTCAACATTTATTTTCTCAGAAAAACAACCCGCAAGAATGACAGACGGGATAAAGACTGAAAATAATACTTTCCCAAACCCATGCAGAGATAAGATGTTTATTCTGCTGTTTATTTAGCGGAGGTCCTTATCAGCAGACAGACAACAGTGAACAGGTGCAGACACCTATTGCTTGCCGATGACGAGATGGAGTTGAGCGCAGGAGAACTCTCATAGAGAGATAAGAGCTTTTCTCCCCACCTCACCAAGGTTCCGCGTTCCAGCGTTCCACTTCCCTTGTTCTGCTCGTCATTTTCTGATGAGGCTGTTAAGCAGATGAATGCTCCCATCATTTACCCACCGGGCTGTTTGTAAGCAAACAATTCCTCGATTCATTTTTCCCATAATCTTTTGCCTATTTATCGTGTCAGGGGCTGTGAGGGTTGCCTGCTGAGTTGTGTGTCTGTGTGTCTGTGTGTGTGTGTGTGTGTGTGTGTGTGTCTGTGTTGTACTACAGAGAGACAAGGGGGGCAGACAAGCAAAGTGGAAGGACGCTAGGCTCTCTGAGGAGATGTTTAGCTTTGTAATTTCACCCTTGAAATTCGTGATTACAAACGGGACAACTTTTTTAATTTTCTCTTTTGTCTGGGATTCAGCTGCCTGACAGTCTGCCCCAGCAGCCAGGCCTTTTAATCAATCACCTAGATAATCAAATGTCACTGGCTATCTGCTCCATGTAATTACTTTTGCAATTAAAAATCAATCTCCAGTCACCTCGTCTAATTAGAGCGATGGGCAGATCTTCATCTAGATTGATTTTATAATACATATTGACTTCAAATGCCATAATGTTGCCATATTCCTTCATTTTCACGCTGTGCAGATGAACACAACAAAGGGGGGGGGGGGCACAGGATATGATCTGACGCGGTTCCTCTGACGCGCTGAGCTTTGATTCCCAGAAAGGAAAAGGTCGCGGGCCCTGGAAAGGTTCACCTCATCTCTGTCTTATGATGACAACCAACGCTCCTCTTGGCGAAGGAGGAAGAGGAGGAGGAGGCGACACATGGCGGGCCAATAAGCTGAATGACAGCCATTAAAAAAGCATTTGTTGGAAACACAAGCTCATACAGTGCGGCAGAATAACTGATAGCCACACATCCAGGGCCATCCTCTAGAATCAAAATCGAATAACTGATAGCCACACATCCAGGGCCATCCTCCAGAATCAAAATCTAATAACTGATAGCCACACATCCATGGCCATCCTCCAGAATCAAAATCTAATCTATAGAGCTTCTAACAATGATTTGAGAGGACAGCAGAGAACATTGGCTTTTAACACAACATTGACATCCTAACGTATGTTATCCTGGGGATCTAAAACAACTGCCCGCGAAGGGTTCCCCATATCCCCCTATACATCACGGATCCACCATCGCCAGCGGCTGCCTGAAGCAGGAAATAAAAGCATGACACCCTGGTGCCTGATGAGAGAGAGGGTGAGGCGGGTTGATCCTGACTCTCTCCCACAGCGTTAGCAGATACGTTTCTGGGCAAAACAGAAAGACGTGTCTGTCTGGATGACATGATAATGACAGGGGAGTTGAATGCACGGCGTGTAGTGGTAGGGCTCCTGAGCTAGCGAGTCTCTCCATCTCCAGAATTGGATCGCTGACAGACGGCGCCAATAATGAACCTCCCCTCATCCACACGCCTGTTCTGACACACACGCCTGCGTGCTCACACACATACGGCCACATTCGCGCGGACGACAGCGCGCCACCCTTCGGCACATCTGCCCGCGGGAGGAGCGGCGGTCATGCACTCATATCGAGACACGATGCAAATAGACCAGCCGGAGCGTCCGGAGCAAATGCGTTGTCCTGTCAATGGGACAGAAGGCCAACAGTCTACGCTTGGCCCATAGAAACGCAAGTGGATTCAAAATAGATTCGCACCAGTTCATGTGCTCCGGTTCTACTAGTTGACGGTGGGACTATGACGTTACTACCACTGGTATGAAATTGCCATAGTCCAAATGTGATTAAACCAGTCACTCAGAAATGAGATGAGGTGTGAGGCAAGGCGTTCCTCATCCCCCTGGCGAGGGGTAATAGAGACATCTTAGGAGTCTGTAAACCCAATCCAGACAGCCAATGTGATTAGAGGGGAGATGGAAACCCATGGAACCCTGAAGAGAGGAAGGGGAGATTAAACCAATATCCTACCGATCGGGGTATGATCGTACCCATCCATTAGTGCTTAAAAAGAGGCGTAGACCAAAGCCTGGTTGCCAATTGCTTCCCTCCTCTAGGTGTGTTGTGGGTAAGACTGGTGCCAATTGCTTCCCTCCAGCCTGGTGTGTTGTGGGTAAGACTGGTGATTGGCCTGCTTCACGTTTTAGTCCAGTGCTAGCGAGGTGAAGGTGGAGGGAGGCATTCTCCCCTTCTCTTTTCCCACTGCGTCCAGTAATAAGGGCAGCACTTATCGCCCATCGCCTCCAGCCACATCTTCCACAGGAGCAGAGGTTCACACACACACACACACACACACACCGGGCCTGAGAGAAGTAATTAATCATCATGGAGTGGGAGCTGTCAGATCCCCAGGTCTTTCCTACTGATAATGCTGCCCGCCACAATTTAGCCTGATGGAGATTAGATTTTTCTTTCACCTCTGGCAACGAAATAAAAAGAGAAGAGAGACGAAACACAAGAAAATATATTTAGCACACCACACTGGCCAACTGGTGTATTTAATGATTGCTTGCTCCTCTTAAGCCTGACGTCCTTATCAAGTCTAAGTGTCCCGATCAATAGTATTCCTCTCTGGCATTCCTGAAATAGCATCCCCCCATGTACCCCTCCAGCTTCTCTCTCTATTACTACACCAGCTGTGATTATAGGCTGGAGTTGGACTTCAGAAATAACAGCAGGTCAATATTTTCGCTGATTACACATTTGCTGTAACAGAAATTGCCATTTTGTTATGTTATTTATTTACAGGTCAGTGATTTATTTTTATTTAGAAAGCAATAATCTTGCAATTTTTTGAGCCTTTACATTGCCACCATATTTATTGATTCCAAATGGTTGTTCGTTAAAAACAACTTTTTTTTGTAAATTATACTGACCTTGGTCAGTATTGGACGAACTGTGTGCATTTCAGAAGGTATTGAGATTAGTGTGTTAACTCCATGTCACCATTCCCATTGTCAAAGTGCTCTCCTCCAGATCTGTGGTGGGGCTCGGTCTGTTTCAATGGCGGTGATAAGGTATGAAACTCTGGAGCCCTACAGACGTGTCCCCTGGCCTGAAGCCCTATAGCACTTGAAGCCCTACAGCCATGAAGCGCTACAGACCCGAAGCCCTACACCCCTGAAGCCCCACAGTCCTGCCCTGGCCTGAAGCCCTACACCTCTGAAGCCCTACATCCCTGAAGCCCCACAGCCCTGCCCTGGCCTGAAGCCCTACACCTATGAAGCCCTACATCCCTGAAGCCCCACAGACCTGCCCTGGCCTGAAGCCCTACACCTCTGAAGCCCTACACCCCTGAAGCCCCACAACCCTGTCCCTGGCCTGAAGCCCTACAGGCCCCCTGCCCTCTGACCTGACCAGACTGTGGAATGTTTTCCTACACTCTTTTAAAAGCACATTTCACAGTCAGTTTATTTTCAGATTGGGTGTCGGGTACAAATAAGTTTGATGACTTTACAGAATCCACTGGGGAAAAGGAGAGAGGAGGAAGGAGGGGGAGGGAAGGTTAAAGAGAGATGAAAGAGGGACAGCTGCCCTGTTCAGTGCAGGAGTCTGGATCCTTATCGGCTGGCTTGTACGCTGGGTCTTTGTGAGGCCGCGTCCCATCACAAGTGGGCCACATAGGGCGGTAGGTTCAAAGCCTTCTCTTCCCTCCCTCTCATTTACTCTTTATTGGCTCTGTTATGTTCTCTGTTTGTACACAGATAAAACCATGCAAAACTCACTTAATCCCTTTAACCACTGCAGTCGTTGTGATATCCCTTGACCTTGCCCAATTGTAACCTTTGAAAAAAATCTCCCAATGGCCCTCGATTGCTTTTCTTATTTCTTTTTTGTGGCCCTTGGGGTATTGGACATCTCAACGCCACAGTACTTATTTTATGCAATGTTAGGCTTATAGGATCTTCTGAAGTATGTCTAGAATAGGTTAAGAGAGAGAACACAAGACACACTTTAATGTCAATAATATGGCCTTTTTGACATTAAAGCTACTTTTGTGTTTCGTCCCGACTTTCTAACTCTACTATACTACCTTTGAAGGTGAAACTTTTGGCAACAGAGAACAGATTTCCTTTTTATTGCTGTGACATATAGTCAATACTCAATATAGTTGTAACACCCCGAGGCACAGGAGCAGGCACTTGTTTATAAAGATTGTCAGCGAGTTATTCTGACCCCCTACTGTAATCATGACCTTTCCAATAACACGACTCCCCTGCACATTCTCTCGCTCCCAAAAGGCTCTTACAACCAAGGGCTAAACTGCATTACCCCTGCCTAGCATTCACAGCTCAGCAGCTTCTAAACAAACACACCTGGACACGTACTCAGCAGCAAACAGGAACACACAGACTGAGACATGATGCCAGAGCAATATATTATAATAACACAGATTCAGATATACACACTGACCCTCAGAGAATCACACACAGAGCCAGACATACTAGGAGAATTCTCAGTTCGAAGAGGTCTGTAGCAAATTCAGTTAAATGATGTATTGATGTGTCTGCAAAAATCAACTACCAAGAATGAGATTACATTACTGAAGAATGAGATTACATTTTGTTCTTAAAAGTGCTAAATTGTAAATTTTCACTGAATTGTTTTACATTTTCATCCAAAATTATAACAAAAATTACACATTCTTAGGTAGTTTTATGAAACATAACTTTTTTATTAAAACACAGCACTGTTACGGTCCTTTGTCCATAAATCTTAATAATGACATACTAGTTGAAATTTTAATATATATATATATATATATATATATGTATATATATGAGAGAGAGAGAGAGAGATAAAGTATAGCATTACCAAAATTATAAAAATAAAGTCAATGAGCTTCGGGATTTCAAATATACATAAAGTTTAAAACATTGTTATGTTTATTCATTTTTGGAACTTGCGTGAATTTGACTTTCTCTGAAATGCATCAAATCTGATTAAAAACATTTCAAATTAAATGTTCTGCCCATAAAATCACAAGCATGCACAGACAGACATACACCCACTCACCTCTACCACTTCAGCTCAATGAAACAACATTTCAAAAACATTTTTATGACATGCATTTGATTCTTTTGTAAAATTGCATCCCCAGGTCATTGACTAAATAATTAGGCGATTGAAGTGACAGATTAAAGGGAGATTGGAAGTGACTGTGAACGCAGGATAATGTTTCTCTAATCAGTTTGGTCTGAGAAATGCAGATTGTGAAATTTTCCAGCTACTTCCTTAGAAAAACGCATTTCACTTCTGATTAACTTTGATTAGCATTCTGGAGGGGGGGGGGGGGTGTAGGGGTTTGGGGCCAAATGCTCCAGGGACAGAGGTACCCCTCTAGGGGAGACCAGGAGGGGAGGGGATGATGGGGGATAAAAAAATACTGAATACATTGGACAAAGACAAAGATAATTAATAGATAAGTAAAAAAATATAAGTAAAAAAGTTATAATAATACACACTGCACCTTTACACTCTGGACAAGAGTTGGTGGCAGTCATTATGTCCCTGTGCTGTATCTATGGTTGTGTGACTGCTTTGAGCAACGATTTAGAGAATGTGTCCAGGCATTTGTTTTAGATGAGACCAAACACATAATTTCTACAGCAGTAGCAAGCTAGTTATGCTAACCATATATGGATATATGCAAACCATATACTGTACAAGTTAGTTTTATGTAACGTTAACTTCCCACAATGATATTTAGGACATCCATTACATTTAGATATTGTTGTCGTAGTTCTTAGATTAACAGGTATGAGTACCTTTTCACAATTCCAGTACTACAAACCAGCTCCTTTTTTCCAGTAGTCATCCCTTCAATTAAACATTTGGGGAATAAATATAGTCTAGTAATTAGCCTCCGATCTGTATTTTTGAAATACCTTTAATCTTCCATCCCAATGCTGAATAAGAATCTGTCTGGTGAACGGTAGACAGACAGGCTGTTGTGTCCTATATTAGGTAGTCATCCTATTAGATTACTTACCATCTGAATGATAACCTTTGGTCTCAAACTGTAACCAATGATATGGAGTTCATGTCTGCATTGCAGTCTATCGCTTTCCCATGTGAATCTACGAAGCGGCGGTGGACAACGGACAATTCTCACAAGGCGATTTGTACAGTTTAACTAACAAGAACAATGACAAACTGATTCTACTGTTTCACATAAACCTATTTCTTTCATTAAGATGAAATGTGTTGAGCATGATGCCCCTTACCAGATTTAACACGTTGCTTCATAATGTTACTTTGGATTTGCTTTGCATGAGTCAACAACAAATGAAGGGGCAATTTTTTGTGGTGACACTAATGAAAAGGCTCTTTGGGCATTGGGCTTTTTGAGACCCAAAACTGAGGCTAAAACACAATTTCTCAGAATAGAGGTTGGCAGTTATAATTGGAGGCCCCTACATTGACATAACAGATTTTGGACCGTTTGGACAGTATTAATGCTATTGCTAATATTTAAAATCCCCCTGGTTTACAATGATTGATAATTATATTTCAGAACTGATTTTTGATTATCTATTTGTTATTACCTAAGCTTAAACATAATGCACTACTTTTTTAAAGCATTAATATATATATTTGGCCAAATGAGAGTAAATTGTAAAACAACAATTATTCGTCACAAACTGCAGCAGTCCATATGACGATTCGTAATTCATCATTTGAATACACGATAGCCCTAATATAAAAGGTATGAAGGAATGTTGAAAGTCAATATGGTAGTAAAGCTGAAAAGCAAACAGGTTGTACATCTTGCATAGTTCCATGTGCCTGGAGGAAAAATACTTTTTTGGAACAAAAAAAGATTTATATTTCAGAGATGGAAGATGGTGATGATTTAGGGGCAGATAAGCTTGAAAGGAAAGAGAGAAGCTCACGTAGGATGAGGGAACGTGGCCCCAGCAGCCAGGCTGAATCATGGGATAGTGTTGGAGGACTTTCCTATACCCTGCAGAGACAGGAAACAAGACAGGGGATCTGGGAAGCAGGGCGTTAGTCTGTGTACAGGAACAAGGGATTATTCATTTACCGGCCCATAACAAATGAAGAGGATGCTGAATTCACAGACGTACTCCAAAGTCTCCAATAAAACTGTTCCTTTGTTATGCCAGGTAATAGTTTTTGAGCAACAGCATTACAGAAGGTTAAATGTAGAACAGATGTAAGGTATAAAACACGACATGATCAAAGCAGGGCCATTCAAGACAGATACGCCAGCAAATGATGATAAATGGGTCTCCGCTGAATTGTAAGCAGCATACGAATGTAGCGAAGTGAAGGGGAGTTAAGGAGGGAGACACTGGCCAATGAGGGGTGAGAGGGGTATAGGAGAATGGACACTAGGGAGAGAGAACACTATGTCGAACCTCATCGTGGATGATCTTCAACAGAAGGCCCTGGCGATTAAGTTACTACAGCCGGAATCACAGTTTGGACAATGTGTAATTGATTTCACCAACAGCTCGGCGATCACCCCCCCGATCCCAGGCATTGCCTTTCTTGTGAAAGTTTGCCTCTCTCCCAGGCTTGGCAACTGGATGACATCATAACGAAATGGAGTAGAGCACATTTTTACCTTTATCTTTGAAAGATATATTATCCATGTGTTGGGCTGGGCTGGGAAGGATCAAAGGCAGATGCAATGTTCTGGCGCAAAATTAAATTGAAACATGATTTCGCTACAGAAAAATAATCTGTTTATTTCAAGATAGATTTTGTTACATACCTGACCCAGATTCATGTCCAAAAATCACGTTGACTAGTGTTTTTTTCCAACCGATGTTTTTCCTTAGCAAGACTTTAAAGGGCTATTGTTATACACGCAAGGTGATGACCAGAGCACGAGGACAGTAATGAGAACATGTGTTTGATAATACATGTTCTCTCTACTAGAGCATGCAAAAAGTTTACTGTTACATTAATATATACACTTCATTGATCCAATACTATAATCAACAAACACACACTCACGCACACAAACACACACACACACTCACACACACACACACACACACACACACACACACACACGTACACATACAAACAAACACAAACACACAATCCAGTTCCACAGACTCCCCTTCTACTGTATACCAGAGTGGCTACAGATCCACTTTTTCAGGAAGCTTTGGTTCATGTTGCAGATTGCATTCAATAGTGCCCACCACTATATGAAAAAGACAGGCAGGCTAAGACACTGTTTGGTTACACCCTTCGAAGTAAGTGTCTCACAACAGGTCCCAGAGTGGTGGGGCCACAAACATTTCAGGGGCCCATAGTTGTCCTGATCAGGCAACAGGTGATCCTCGGGACCTTATAAATTATGTAGCAATGAATCAGTAAAATTATTTTTTATGGATTTTCATGTTTTTCAAATCAGGTCAGATTGTGATATCGTTATTTTTAAAAAGAAAAGAAATGCCTTGAGAACCCTGTTCTTGTTCATTACAGTTATATTTTAGAGATTTAGAGATTGAAAAACAAAAAAAATTATATGTTAAAAAAAACACACAGGTCTATGCTTGCTTTATATAAGATTGTAGACCTAATCATAAATGTACACAAAGGTTAATCTTGAGTTAAATCATTGGAATCATTATAGATTGAAATTGTTGGACTGGCACAGGTTTTCTCAAACTAGGGTCTGTGAGTCCTTGGAATACTGTGTTCACAACAACATTGTGAATGCAGCATTTAACAGATTATTGATGGTTATTAATAAATCATGTATCTTCTTTTTCATTCAGCAATGCATTTTCAATGTCAGGAATCTGGAAAATTCTTTGTATAGCTGTAAAACGTTATTTTTTACCTCGCTCAAGATAGGTTCTGACAATGAACGGGTTGTGATTCATGTCTTCAAAAACAATTGAGAACATTTGGACAGACCTGGATTGAATAGAAATCAAATTCCATTCGAAAATGTATTCCATTCTCATACTCACACACACATTTTATTAACTGAAATTAGATTTAGCAAACCCTCTAATCCTGTGCGATACATGCATGCATTTAATTACTGGCCCTGCACGGGAATCAAACCTGAAATCAAAACATTGCAAGGACTTCATGATCTACCAACTGAGTTACTTGGGTCCACATGTAAAGAAAACATGCTTTGGTCGATGCTGTCTCACCCACACATCTCCTAAGCTATGGATCTGACTGTTGATTATAAAAAAAACATACTTTTTTTAAGCAACAAGCAACTCAAGACGATATACAATATCCATATCCCTGTCCTCAGTAAAACAACATAACAAAAATACATTGAATTCTTGCTATGATTAAACATGGTGGTGCTTTTGTTTTACAGTGACATTCTACAGTCCCACCATAAACGTTATGCTAGGCCTGTATACAACTGTGTACTGTGATCATTGGGTGATCTGTAGTCAGTTCTTCCGTTCTGCTGAGACTATGTACAGAACAAATATAGAACGTCATCCGCACACGTGTAGAACTGACTTTTGGTCTATAGATGGACTAAGCATTAAAGATACAGGAACTGTGCGTCAACCAAAAACCTCTTAATTTACATGTGTGTGTCCAGAATGAGCATTGACTGGAATGAGGCGTCACGCTCAGAGGAAAACCAGACAGATGGACACATGTTAGTGCATTCTGTTAGGAAACTGTGACCATGGTGCAGCAATGAGGCAGGACCCAGGCTGAGGGGACCCAGGCTGAGGGGACCCAGGCTGAGGGAGAACCCAGGCTGAGGGAGAACCCAGGCAGAGGCAAACCCAGGCTGAGGGGACCCAGACTGAGGGAGGACCCAGGCTGAGGCAGGACCCAGGCAGAGGCAGGACACAGGGGACATTATTATGCCTGAAAGCAGGGGGGGCTGTGATAATTTTATGTGAACTGGCTTGATAAATCACTGTGCCATTACTTTGGCTTTAGTATCTGTTTATGCCTCTACAAATTGAAACCCCACTGGCACAGGACTAAGGCACCCCAACGTTTGGGCCCCCCGACAATTAGTTCAAGGTGGGGAGAGTTTATCCCGGCAGCCCCCATTGGCCATCCTCCTCTCGGTGTTTTGTCTCTCCCTGCAGAGAGAGAGAGGCACGGACATGTGTAAGCAATAAACCCAAAGCGCTGCCTTCTACCACTGGCTGAGTGAAAGGAATGCAGAACCAAACTATAAAATAATAATGGGCACTGGGGCAGGGGCCCATGGGGGGTGGTGGGGGCAGCAGAGACAGACACATCTGTAAGGGTGGGGATGGGGGGGGTGGTGGAGGTGAAGTTGGAGTAGAGGTGAGGGGTCCTGAAGCAGTTCTGTCCCCTGACCCCCAGACGCCATGTTAAAGGCAGAGCGTAGCAAGCTAGCAGGCCAGCCTGGCAGCAGATCAAAAGGCTGACAGATGAAGGGCAAAGGGCAGGTTGACCTGGGTGCTAAGCTGGGGCTAAGCCTCTTAAAGCTAGATGTTGCATGGAAGAGAGAGATAGTGAGGGAGCGAAAGAGAGGGTTTGGAGAGGTGGTGGGGAGAGTGAGAGAAAGGGGAGGAGGAAGATAAAGAGGGGGTGACAGAAGAAAAAACTGGAATATAACTCGCAACTCCCTCCCACTTTCTACGAAATAATCAAAGGCATGAAATAAAAGCAAAGCATGTAGACAGTAAATACAGATACACAAGAGTCAGATGAGATAACATTAGGTACTTGTGTGGAATCACGGTGTGAAGAGGCCCTTTTCATGTGAAACTAATAAATCAACATCCCCAAAGCCTGTTTCAAGCAGCTTTTCATAATCACCAGAAATAAACTACAATCAGGACAATAAGACAGACAGTTAGAGTCCTAAGGCATTTATCTGCTTTAAACATCTTTCTTTAGAAGCCACCAGCTTATCATGGGCTTGTCAACACTCTGACACCATTCTTTCAAATGAAACGCTAATGTGCTGATCTGAGCACAGCGGCAGTAGTGTCTTTTCACCAAATGAGATTTGATCAAACAGTTTGGTACATTCAGTTCAGTGTATACCTTCGCAAAATAAGTGGAAATCTTCACTAGTATTCACATAACCACAGTTTTGCTGCCTTCCACTAAAAGGGCCAGTGATAATGCAAAGCAAACACCTCATGGGGGGGACAGGAATGAAAAGGATAAAAAGGAAAATGAAAAAAAGGGATACAACTTTGAAATGTCCAACCGGTCTCTTTGGTGGAACCGGACATATCCCACAATGCAACAGAGGCCAGGAAATGCCTACTGAGAGGGTAGGGCCCTCCCTCGAGTTCACTTGGACCCTGTTAAGAAATGCATGAAATGAATAGTGACATCATGTTGCTTGGTCAACAAACTCAGGTTGATTGATGAAGACGAACGGCCGGACTGATGGCCAGTTGTTGCCTTTCCCCGGGAGATGCCATTTCCAACCGGCCTCTACTCCATTTCCAGCCGGTGTAAAGGATATGGGCCAGCCCGCAACAATGCCAGCCCTGTCAATCAAACTGTCAGAGTAGTTTTTTTCAGGACTCCGGGAGAGGCCTCCATAACTTAGATGGTGCCTTTGAAAATGGACAGTGGAATAGTAGGAATTAGCTTTTTATTTTTGCATTCAGTGTTCTAAGCACACATTTCCAGTAATATCTACATGTTCTTGATTGCAGCTTACCCTGCGACCGTCCCCGGTCATCACCTTTTCACTAAGTAATCCACCTTCAAGCGGAGAGCAGGTGGACTGTTCAGGTCAATGGTAAGTAATACCTTCCACTACCTAAACGGTGACTTTTCCCTTAATGTGTATTAGGGCTCCTGGCCCTCAGACATCTGTCTCATAGAGACCAATAGCACTGAGAATGTAATCATGTACACCACCTGTAAATGTATATTAATCCACTGATCCTGATTGTGTTCTAGCTCTATGCTCAGTGCTGATTTGACTATGATGCATGGGGTTCAATACGTCTGTATACTGCCTCATGTTGCCTATCGCTGGCAGCAACACTGAAGCCCATACAATACTGAGCATGTGTATTCGTACTTAGACAATAAACGCGATTCTGAGTCAAAATAAGATAAATAAAAAATATGAATAGAGGTGATACTGTATAGCCACTATTAACTGTACATACATCGGATGTTTTCTATTACTTCTTAATAACCATGCTCATGTTTTCCGTTTTGTGTTTCAATAACTTTACCCATGAGTTTGTTTTTCGGAGAAATCTCTGTAAGCAACGGACAAGGCCGAAAACCAGTATTGGATGGCTAATATCTTTGGGCCCTCAGGTGGCACTGCATTAAAAACAGACATGATTCTGTACTGGAAATCACTGCATGGGCACAAAAACACTTCAGAATACCCTTATCTGTAAACAAAGTACATTGCTGCATCCACAAATGCAAATTAAAACTTTACCATGCAAGGAAGAAAGAATATATACTGTAATCAAGATCCAGAAACACTGCCGACTTCTTTGGGCCCAAGCTCATTTAATATGAGGCAAAGTGGAAAGCTGTCCTGTGGTCTGTCAAATCAAAATTGTAAATTATTTTCAGGAATCATGGATGCTTCGTCCTCTGGGTTAAAGAAGAGAGGCACCATCCGGCATGTTATCAGTGCAAAGTTTAAAGCCAACATCCGTGATGGTATGAAACGTGAAATATGACAAAGGAGACCCGGAACTGTTGAGAAGCTGAAATCCTATAGCAAGCAAGAATTGGAATACATTTCACTTTCTAAACCACAGCAATTGGTCTCAGTTCCCAAACGCTTACTGAGTGTTGTTAAAAGAAGTTATGCAACACAATGGTAAACATGCCCCTTTCCCAACATTTTTTTAAACATGCTGCTGGCATCAAAATCCACATGGGCATGACTTTTTCCAAAAACAATTTCTCAGTTTCAATGTTTGATATGTTGTCATTGTACTATTTGCAATTAAATATAGGGATTAAATGATTAGCACATCATTGTGGATTTCTTAGCATTTTACTCAGCATCCCAACATTTTGGGAATTGTTTATTTTTAACGTTTTTTCCACTGATAATCCAATGAAGCAAGATGGAATGTTTGTTTACTTGTTTGAGAATTCACTGGGCACCCACTGTCTGATAATTATATTATCAGTTATTACCTCGTTAAAAAAAGTCTAGCAGTTGGTTTGCAAAAATGAGTTTTTGTACAAACTTTGGTCTGCTTTTCCAGCATATAATTTATTGTTTCAATTTTGAACAGCAATCCCAGTGGTGTCCACCCATATGGCACATAACAGTGTGAGGATTATAAATATATTTATTTATTTTTGCCAAATCACGCATCAACTCTGTTTACGGGCATTTAAGTATAGAGTAACAGGAAAAATCTGAACTAAATACAGCAAATGCGTTTAAATTCTCTTCTGTTAGAACTGCACTGTGTATTTGGGTAACATTATAAAGGAAAGGAAGAGGATCTTGAATAGAATAAGTTTGTCTTGTCATACAATAATAGATTGAAAAATTCATCAGTGCTTTGATTACAGTAATTTTCCCTCTATGTATCTTGGTCCATCATGTAGGTCCATCATGTAGGTCCATCATGTAGGTCCTTCATTTAAGTCCATCATGTAGGTCCACCATGTAGCTGCATGTGAATTTGCTGGCATTAGATGATGCCTGGTTTCAGTATCAAATGTATGATCACCGACATGGCAACCTCTGTCAGCATTACCTAGCTGACTTCCAAAACCCAAGGTAACTCAACAAAATTGATTTAACAACCAGTTGTTTTGAAAAAGTGCAGTGCAAATGAACAAACAACCAGCTGGCTTGGTTAGCAACGCAAGATTTGGGTCAAAACGATTTCCTCGTAGAAGGATGAAATAGTATAAACAAATATATCAAACTAAGCCTTTTGTTTCAAAATATGCCAGTCACTGTTTCTATATAATGTTCAAGGATGCTCATAGATCATTTCATCATGGCAGTGCCAATCTACAGTATTGACTTGTACCTACAGCTGCAGTATAGCCAGTATAGAAAATGATTGTTCACCATGTCCTCTCATGTACTATTTCATCAATAGGGCATGTTAGAGAGCACTCTTAAGTGGTGCAAGGCCACATCTTTAAACATTCTTACAGGGAAAGTGAATTTAACCATTGGAGAGGAAATGTCAAACCCTGGCAAAAGCAGAGTGCTAACCTTTGTGAATGGGGTCAGGCATGTCCACAAGACAAGAGGGGATATGGCCACAGAGAGAGCAGTCTGCTATCTGTCTCTGGCCTTACTAGGCGAGTTATGATGGGGAAATCGGTGCCACCAGTGTGCTGCTTGTGTGTGACTCGCGCTAAACAGTGTCGCCATCTGTTTGGAGACACTGGGACCGGACCAAACCACAAGACAACAGGGGCACGAGACAGAAACACACTCAAGATGGTCGCCAGACACCAACACGACAACATGGAGAGCTGGGCTTCTACTCTCTGGGTCTGTGGGACTCAGGGCTGAAATATGGAACTGCTTTAGGTGTGACACGACACAACCATTGGAGCTTAAGGGAGATGGCTAGTTCAATTTGCACATCCTAGGCCCTCACTGGATATTGCACATCAGGCATAAGACCTGTGATAAAAAAAGATTGTTTAACCAAGCTTCATTTTGCTTATGAAAAGAAGTAAAGGAAAAGTAAGATGTTGGTCGCTGGCAATGAATTAAGAATAATACAGGACAGCAAAGGAGCAGACTGGTCCTTCATGTTGTTGTGTCCACATGGTGTTTGAGTGGATCACTGGGTTTGTCCCTCCGGTAAAGGCTGTTCTCTGTTGTAGTTTCATGGACAAAAAACAGAGAGTGGAACATCAGATGGATGCTTCTGGCTCTTCAGAGCAGAGTGTGACTGGGAACACCATGGCAGCACAAGAGCCAGTGCTTCATATGAGGAACAGTTTTTCCACACTTGGCACTGACATAAAAGCCATTGACTTTCCACCATTGAAGTTTACACACACACACACACACACACACACACACGGGCCCAAAAATACACACACAGACACACACACACATGTATACACACACACACGTATACACACACACACACACACACACACACACACACACACACACTGCAGGAAGCTTTGCTGTCATGGACACGCAGAGAGGGGATACAGCAAAAACAACTTTCTGTCGACAGGAATAAGAAAAACAATCCTTGAAGACTGAGAAGGAGTGAGACAAAGGCAAAGGTATTTGCTCCATCAGAACTGATCAGTCAGCTGAATAACAATATAGACGCTCGATTCAACTATATGAGTATCACTTGGGTTGGAGACGCCAAGAGTTGATGAGAGCCATGCAAAGCAGCAGTTGAACTTACTACCTCAACAGGGGCTTCACATGAGGGCCAATCATGCACGTTGGACAACAGCAAAGGGAATGGAAGGGTAAAAATTAGCTATCAGTACTTTACAAGGGGCCACAGAGAGCAAGTGGGTAATTGTGGGAATAGGGTTATTTTGCCCAGGGGCCCAGGCGTTGTGAACAAATGGCACAGAGGAGAGAGAGCTAAATGAATAGAGAAAGAGGAAGGGGGATGGAAAGAAAGAGGAGAGTAAATGTAGAATTAGTAATCTAGTGAGGGACAGATTACCCCTACCGGCCTAAGGGCCACACTCCAGAGGAGAAGATAAAAGGATGTTATTAATAGCGTTCAGATTTACATGCACTAACTGGATGTTTATGTTGGAATTTGCTGCTTATGTGTGAACATCCAACAACTGTAAACAGCGCCATTCAAGTCTCATTTCCTCTACATCACTGATATTGTTTCAACACACCAAATAGGCGGCCAGGAGTTGAAAAACATCATTTGGGCATTATCTTTTAAGTGGTTCCACGGTTAGGGCTCCCCAGGCCGGTAATCACGAGGCTTCCTCCTCTGCCTCTTCAAGTTACACTGACTTCTCTATAAACACTGAGAAGGTCCAGCGAGAGGTCCGACCTTGCAGTGAGCGGAACACTAGCTTGGCCTGAATTAGCACGTAAAGTTAGCTCCTTGGTTTAAACGGCTAACGCTGATGGTACTCCACTCTGTATGTAGTTACCACCTCCTTGGCATCCCTAAAGGTGTTTCATGGATAAAATGCTTTTCACCAATATAGTTTATTGGAAATGTATGTTGCCATTGTTTTTGGCTACGGAAAATCAATCCTCATTGGATTCAATTATTGGACGAAAACGTATTGAGAAGGACAGATCTGTCTCTAAGGTTATGACACAGGTGGATGGCACTTCGTTGCGTGTCAACTTTAAGGAGGCTCTCAATGACCGGGTCACAGAAAGAGAGCTAGTTGGGTAAGTGGGAGAGCGTAGAGGGTGTAGCACACACCCCTACCCTCCTCTAGGCCCCCTTGCTCCTGCAGTGTTTTTTATTGGACAGATATAAACTGAACAACAGGCAGGAGCAGTAATGGTGAAAGTGCCAAGCAGCTTCCAACACAAATTTCCAATTTGAGGTCAGCTGTATGCTCTAATAAAAGTTTACAACCCCGCTTAAAGAAGAACTGTCACTTTACAAGAAACAAACTTTCCTAATTAATCATCACATTAATATCCCTGGGTCTTTTTACCGCAGCCCACAGCCTGCAGCCTGATTCATGCTGCTATTAAATAGAGAAAAAGGCAACGCCAACCTAATAGCTATTGACATAAATCAATAAAAGACTGCAGTGAAATGTTCCTCGCTGGGCCGACTAATATGAAGACTGTAAAAGGCACAATGAGCACCAAAGAGAAGTGACCTCGTTTTAGCATTCAACTTTATACTAGCCTGCCGCTCATGTAAAATATGTAACCTGTCAAAATGTGCCGAGCAGTGGTAAAGCGGTGGTGGCCATTGGTTGAGGGTGTGGGGGATGCCAGTACAGTTATTACAGCCCAGTTGGCAGACAGTAGCGTTGCATAGTTAACCGGGCCCAGTGTGGATTTACAGTATGTGTGTATAAATGTAGCACACGGAGACCTGTGAAACACGCTGCTCAGTCTCAGGTGTCCAGGTTAACCTGCCAGATTGGTGAGTCCGTTAGGACATTTGAACAGGCTTGGGCTCAGCTTGATGCTGCGGTTGCCGTTTGCTGTTTCGGCGAATGTCTGAGGGAGATCAACCTTAAGCCTCGTCCTTTGATGTTCACTCTGACGCAACTTGTTCTTGTGTGGCGCATCAGTTGAGTTGCTTGCAGGAGGATGGTCACACATGTTTGTGAAGCAAAAGACCGGGGTTCAACGTGAGCATGTGTTGAATTATGAGGCAGTGGGATTCACTAAAAGGGTAAGCATGCATTTTTACACACGTGTGCGTGTGTGTGTGTGTCTGTGTGTGTGTGTGTTAGTAGGCCCTGGCAGGCTAACAAACGTTACTGTCATTCTACACAAATGGAACAGAGTAGCTGGGCTGTTAACAGCCTATGACACAGCTCTCATGGTCAGGATTCCAGACATAAGTGTTCTCTAAGTGTGTTAGGACACAAAGGCTTTGTTCTCCTAACCTTCAAAAGGACCATGTAGCTATTGGGGGAATGTCCAGTCACTATATATAGAGGAAGTGATTGATGAAAAGTTGAGGACAGTGATGAAGTCATAGTTAGAAAGGAGAATGCTGGGTTCAGGGCTCATGTCCACTCCAGTCAGGTGATGACACAACAGGAAAGAGATCTGCTCTGACAGAGAGGGGTCAGTGACAGGGATTCTGAGAAGAAAGGTGGCCCCTCCCCCCAAAACAAGTGACCAACAACTAAGTAGCCCTAATCAGTTTTAAATAAAGACCTCTGAGTTAAATCACACCACCCTTAACAAAGAGCCAGGGCCTTGACAAGAACAACGGCATTTACCTGCTTTTCGCTCTACCTTGCAGACACACAAATTCACATGAAAACAAAATAATTTCTCAATCAAAGTTTGTTCCAAGTAGGCTACCAAAAGATAAAGCCTATCGAATACACATCAAAACAATCATCATCAATTATTGTAACATTCGCTGCAATCACATGAACTGTTTATATTGTCGTAACCTCGAAACTAAAGATAGGCATTCAAAATTTGCCATCCACACTGTCAAAAAATATATTTCTGGCCACAACTGAATCGAAATTGTATTTGTTCTAGTAAAATACATTTGAATGATTAATCTAAGTGATACAATTTTGTTTCAGCTTTTATAAACTTTTAGGCTACTGAACAAGCACCTTTCTGAGAAGTGATCATTTTTATTTGCAATGAGTGTAGCCACGAGAGTAGCCTAGAATTATGCACACACAGGCAAGAGATCTTGATGTGTTATTTTAAGAGTGCCCTTTTTAGTGCTCAATTGGCAGAACAGATTTGCAGACATTTAAACCTCTGTTAGTCACTACGCAACTGTTGTATTTTAAAGATGCCATTCTTACAGTAAGCAATAGCTCTGTATTTTACAAGAACACGTTCACAGGCCAAGCACACACATGTTGGTAAATGTGAAGTATGACACTTTTAAACCATGTATTCTAAAACACAAACACACACACACACACACTACACCCATGCACCAACACAATCAGAAATACACAACCCCAATCCACCCTGACACACACGCTCAGCCTCTAACATAACATAATATGAGTCCCTCTACCAGATAAGATCACTGGGAGATTAGGCTCTCATATCAGAGATTAGGCAAAATTTGTTTTGTCTCATTTGAGCCTCTGTGGGGACCCTTGCTCTGGCCCCATGGCCCCGGAGGCCCCTGGGCCTTGGCATAATGCCATTAGTGGTGTTGTGATGACAGTGGGCCACGGTAAACGAGGCCCTGCTTTAATCAGAGGCATGCGGAGAGGCCCAGTGTCACAGGTCCCCAGGTCTCCCAGGTGAAAGATGAGCAGGGGAGAGGAGGGTGAAGCGGGATTGTCTCCATGTTAATTAGGACAGCTCCGCTAAAGTTCCCTTCCTAGACCGCTGATCCGCCACTCCGGCCATAGACACTAGCCACAAGGACAGAAGACCTAGCCTGAGAAGGCTAACTATAATGAGTCAGTCATAGATCATGTTCCAACCAGGACAAATGGTGGGAGGTATTGTCGTAAGGGAAAATAGATGTGTTTTGTTTATCGTATGCATTTAATTACAGCATATATCAAGGGAAGCCTAATCTCTGTTAGACAGACTACTTAAACATGAATGGTCCTGTAGATCTGTCAGGGTTAGGGTTAGAACAACGGTTTGCGTGAGGTAACGAGCAGCATCAGTTCTGGTGCCTTGGCCAGATCCAGAATTTGCAGGTGTCTGCATCTTTGGTAATTCGAATGGGAGTGGAAGATGTGACCCATGGACATTCAGGTAGTTCTTAAAGAGATGGGGTGGAGATTCATCTCGCATCTGCTAACACACAGGAACCCAGAATCTAATTGATCTCACAAGCTACACAAAACTGTAGTTCTGAGGTAACTGAAATCAAGGGCAAACTGTCGGATAAATATGAAAAAGTGTTTATGATTGAGAGTCAGAAAAACCGTGGTTGAGAGGAATGTGTTCAGCACTGATGCCGAGGTCCCGCATTTGATAAATATTGTGTGAAATCGTTGGTAACAACTACCTTTCTTTCCCTCTCACAATATTGCTCCATCACTCCATTATCATCACTGAGACTAGTACAGGTCAGAGACAAACACTGTCACAGTGGAATTATTTACCCAGAAATCCCATCCGCTACGCAAACGTCCTGTTCCCTTGAAGTGAGACATCCTTTTTGGGGATCAACTGGAGGAGCCCAGACACAGCGAGGAGGCCCCCTGGCTTGTGCACTAGCAGTTAGAATAACAGCTCCATGCTGAGTTCACTCAGCTCCTCCCCAGGC
Source organism: Esox niger (assembly GCA_016801105.1). Classification (NCBI taxonomy): domain Eukaryota; kingdom Metazoa; phylum Chordata; class Actinopteri; order Esociformes; family Esocidae; genus Esox; species Esox niger. Next base: position 85,557 of record JACXGJ010000791.1, on the reverse strand, counting down.
CCCTTCTCTGTCCTCAGGTCTGGACTCGGGCTAGAGGGGCTCCGGAGGGATGGACCAGATGGGTATGGAAGGCGAGGGCCAGGAGGCCAGAGATATCCACTCTGCCTTGAACGATGACTAAACCGAGGGACCCTCCTCTTTTCCCTATCCCCTGCATCTCAACTCTGCATGGGCCGCTGATGCAAATGTAGTGAGACGGGGGGGAGAGGGGAAGAACAACATGGAGGGAGAGACACAAAGGAGAGACGGAGGGGGTGGGGGAAAAGGCTGTCTAAAATCCCTATATCACACAGAGAAGAGAGACAGAAAGACAGGGCCCCGGCCTTTCAAAGCAGCAGCAGTGTATGTCAATCAGGCGGGCTCACGTTAACAATGTTAAGACAGGGCAGCTAGGGCTAACGTCCTCCCCACAGCCTGAATCCCCCGCAACAGCACCTCCCAGCTTCCACACCTCCCTCACCCCTTTTGGGACCACATGAATCTGCCAAGTGACAGCCCGCCATCCTGTAATTTGCACGCATGTCAGAAAGCCAGACCATAGTGAATTAGGAAAACAAAGTGGGGAATGGAGCAAAGAAGAGCGGAGAGATCTACAACAGAAAGGAGTTGAATAGAAGAGATGGCAGGAGAGACGGCAGGGCTAAATGCACTTTCAATGGAAGCTGTGTTCGCTGTGTGAGTCTGTATATGTGTGTGTGATCCGGATGCCAACACTGACTCCCAAGATTCTGGTCTCTCCAAAGCCTACTGGGCCCTTTGTCTCAATGTGCTTTTGCATGTGTGTGTGCGCGTGTGTGTGTGTGTGTGTGTTGTGTGCGGGTGCTTGCATTCCTACATGTACATATGCTAGGCACGCGTGCGAGTGTACATGTGTGCATCTACTCTGACAGCAGCACCACGTGTGCCATCCATCTTACAGTGGGCACCAGTCAGGGAAGTTGAACAAGTCTATCTGCTTGGGGAGAACTGTGGATAAGGGCGATTATGCGTGGCTGAGGCATTAATCTTACAGCATTATCAACACCTTGCTGGTGCAATCTGTCTCCGTTTCGATCCAGCAGGCCACAAATACCTTCTCTCCCCCACATTTCCCTCACATTTCCACCCATCATCGAGGGTTAGCTGGGAGAATGATTCGTAATTAGCACTAGGCATTGAAACGTTAACCAAAACGTATGGGTATACAGGGACTTTGAACCACTTTCTCTCTGGAGTAGGAAATAAAGCTGACGCACACACACACACACACACACACACACACACACACATGAAACCTGTATACATCTCTGTCAGAGAGGCAGCCAAGCTGGTCGCTTCACACTGGTGATAACCATATTGGAGAAAGAGGCCTTAAACACGTTTTCTGGATAGTTGGCAGCAAATGTTCCATATTGGTCAAACTGGGCAACTTTTTAAATGTTATTTATATGTTTCAATGTAAGAAAAAAACGGAAGAAAAGAGAGTGGGAAACACAGACCTCGGATGATTGCATGTCCTGTCACATGGGGCAAAATGGGAGGCAACAGATGTGGTGTCTTCTAGTCTCTTCTAGCCCACACAAACACATGTTAGTTACCAAAATAAACATGCCACATAATTGTTCTGTGCATATACACAAAAATTACAGAAAGTCAGCATTTGTAAACTTTCCACCAAAGCCCCGTTCAGATACCCTGTGGCGTTTGAAGACCAGAACATCATGATATTTAGTTAAGATCATGGTGTCTGCTTAGTCTGCTCTTTCCTCTTGCCTTACACAATGTTTTGGGTCTTAAAACAATCCCCATCAATGATTAACATGTGAAAAGAGCTCCCCTCAGCTGTCTGAGTGCCTTAAACCAGCCGTGAAAGTGAAAATGAGAGCCAATTCTGTTAAACACTTTACATTATGCCGGCTATTTACCACACCATTGTACCTTTTTAGAGTGGCCCTTTAATGTCACACAAAGTAATCTAGCCTGGGATGTAGTTCACTGGGTTCCCTACAACCATGGTAAGGCCCTACAATCTGTCTTATGCAAGCAAACCTACCAAGCGTGGGATGTTAAGAGAGTGAGCTGGAACAACAGTGGGTGTGGAGGGTTTGCTTGTGGCTTTTTAAAGGTTGCTTTATTTACACCAGGGTCAGAAGGTGGTGTGGAAACTGAGAGTGTGATTGCGTGTGATTGTTTGATAGTGTGTGTATGGGTGTGTGTGTGTGGGTGTGTGTGTGTTTGTGTGGGTGTGGGTGTGCTTGCATTTGACAGCCAACCTAGAAGTAGGGAAACAGCAGTGTAGAACTATGCAGTAAAGCAGTGGTAGTTAGACCCACATAGAACTCTTCACACAATTTCTTCAATCTAGTTCCACCAGATATAATATGGAATCATCGATAGTAATCCAACCTGTCACTTTTCAGGTGTTTGAAGTGTCTAAACAAAATGTGATTCAACAAGTATGCAGTATGATTTTTATTGGTTTCATTCATTCATGCATCCAGCCAAGGTAATAATTGTAGAGGTCCCCAGAGTTCCACTTTGAAGCTTCATACAGGATGTCAGTACATTGGAAAGAGAAGCCAGAAGCATTCCTCTCAGAAAACGTGTCAGAAGATGCTGGATTTGTGGGTTAAAACTCCCCTAGAACCCATAACTGTATTAGCCCTACCGCTGCCCCCCTAAAGTCTAGATTATAATGTACTCTTCTGTCTCTGTGACGTGGATTTGAAACTCTAAATATACAGAAACGGTCAGGGCAAAAATTACTGAGCAAGCCCTAAATTAGTTGGTTTCTTTAGTTATATTCATTGTGCAATAGAGCAGAGAATTTTTTTTTGTATATACTTGTCAGATTCCCAATAAGAAATAAATATTGTATAGCGGCAAAGGAACATTTTGCATGCAACTCTGTGATTTTGTCATTATTAATAGATATTTATTTTCATTGTACAGAATTGTATCTGCTATTCTATTATTGTATTATCTGGTTAAACTGAGTATAATTGAGTCCAGTTCTTCTCTAAATGTAAACTGCAGTGAAAATGTTATTTGAATAATGGCCCAATAAGCTTGGTTATTTAAATGTTTTGTTCCATTCCTTCCATTTGGATGAGTTGTGGGTCTACTCTCGACAGTTTATTAAAATTGAAAAGCACAACAGCAGACTGTATATGTTTGTGCTGCAATGGCATAGAAACATGTTGGTGGGTTTTTTTCAGTCATATTGGATGGGATTAAACATTGTTTGGTGCTGGGTTTGACTGTATTGTAATACGACAAATGATGGCAGGCTATGGAAGGCCCAAAATATATAGATTTCCTCTAATGCACATGTGGCCAAAAGATTTTGCTTCTTAACACACTGTTCACTCAACCAATAATTACTCACCAGCACCTTCACAATACTCACCAGCCATCAAGTATGATTGATGTTGCTGACGTCCGACCTACCACAAGGAGTCGCTAGAGCGCAACAAGGAAAAGCAACCATTGTCCAGCCGCACAAACTCCAAACGGAGCCAATATGAATTTGCACCAATAATATACAACTTGTCGTTGTCTTAATAGTTAGTACACAGCTTCAAGCGGTGTGTGTCCTGTGAAAAGGGAAGGTCATGGTAAAATATTTTAATTTTTGCGGTGTATATTTTTCAGACAGGACAGAGAATCAGTTTCACTGTTACCCTTTCCCATGTCCAGCCACTGCCACCACCTTTAACTCCTTTCTTCTCCTTTCACATCCCCACTGTGCTGTGTCCTCCATCTCCTTCCTTTCTCTCACCAAGCTACCAATCAAACCCAGGAAGGACCGCCCTGAAAAACAGATCAAGTTCAGAAGTTCATTTTCTATTTATTCTGCCATACAGATCATAACTCATATTTAATATGCAATTGGTTGCACAATGTGCAAACATATTGCATTGCGAAGGTTCCGCAGAAGGGTAGTGATACTACAGCATGCTACATTACAGAGACAGTGAAAAATCAAAACAAAGAAATATACAAAATTACAGCATCTCCTTTTCCCCTTAGGATGGGAGTTATCCCTTTCCATAATTTAATCTATTTTAGTTACAGTGTGGCTTATTGTTTTGGGCAGCAGAAGTCACTTTCATAATGTACGGGATCTCATCATTTGAGTCATTGTGACAATGCAGGGAAGTAGTTTGTCATGGGCCTGACAGACAGCCACCATGCTGTGCTCCCTCTGACATGATGGAGACCTCTACTGTACTGATGACCTTACACAAAACAAAAAAACTGTTCTCAGTGACGAAAGTTAGACACAGTCTCTACAGGTAGGCAAGAGTTCTCAATTATTTTCTTGACTAATTACAGTTTTAATTGAAAAAAATCTGAAATTGCAGTCGCATATAATCTAACATTGTCATTGCAGCTTCAAGGAATTTCATTTAAATGTGTTTTTTTCCCTCATCGTGGCAGCTCTGAGCCAAAGATGAAGATCTATAGATATAATGTAAGCCTAAAAGATACAGTAGCTATCAAGCTATGTATGAGAGGCATCTAGTGTCAGAAATCTGCAAAATAGTAGCTAGCTTCAATGTTTTTTGTTAGATTGGTATGTAGAACTCTGAAATAATACTGTATGATTGCATTACTCTATTTTCATGTTGGTCTGGAAAAAGAAAATGTATATAGGATAATATTATGTTAATGATATTTTTGTTCTTGGCATCATATTCTACAGGAGCATCTACATAGACAGTCCCCAAAAAACTGGTACCAATTGAGAACCTCAATACGGCTAAAGGCAAGATATAATACATTTACATTTGTCAGTGAGGATGGTCTTTCCAAGACATTTCAATACCTTTGTTGATGGGGCTTTGTGCTTTGAATCATTGTAATTACGTTTTAACATGTAATGTATAATTCCTTTTCAATTGGTTTCTGGAAAAGGGCAGTAGGTTTTGTGCCAAAATATCTTAATATTTGAAAATATTCATTGTTTCCATCGTGACCAAAGCTCCTGTCTTTTCTAAAGACATGCAGACCCATAGCATGACACTGCCACCACCATGCTTAACATTAGGTACAGCATAAGCCATGCTGGCTTTGCTCAAAATTCTGGCCAAGTTACATCTTGGTCTCATCAGACCATAACACACATGTCCCCACCACATGGTTTTAGAAGATTCACTGTGTCTTGGGTGATGATGATTTCATATGAGAAATTGCTTCCATCTTGCCACCCTACCTCACAGTTCAGATTTGTGGACAATATGTGCAATAGTTGTAATTATGGTAGGAACCGGTAGTGCCCTGTAAAGCACTTGTAAATAACAGGATATGTGTCTATAGTCATGGCACACAGGTTTGGGAAAATATTTATTTATTTATTAACTGTTAGCACATTTAAGGGATTGATATATCTCATAGTTCAATTGTAATATCAAGCTGATGAACAACAATGTCATATTTTCCTTCCGTTTATTGCTTAACTTGTGTTGGCTATCATTAAAAAACAAAAACAAATATTATTTTAAATAACACATTAGCATTGACATTACTTAATGCTAATGTATGCCACTATTACCACACGGTCATGTGAAACAATGGCTATTCCTGTAAATAGTTATTCACAATGCATTTTGACAGTTTCTTCTATATTAAGTTTAAGTCAATGTTAATCACTTAGCCTTTCTAGTGCTAAAAAGAGAGAGTAATGTAGGTTAATGTATTCATCTGTCAGTGTTTAGAAAAGTCAACAAAACACTTGATCCCAAATGTAAAACTCTTGGCGGTGTTATAGCAATCAATGCTTTGATAATTAAAATAGAAACTTTGATTTCAAAAGGCATGAAAAAAAGTGTTTTGATGGATGTAGCAAGTAAGGACTGAATGCTTCATTTTTGTGCATCTCAGCAGTTTCCATCCCTTCTAGCCCTGCTTATCCAAGGCACAGCATGTGTGGTTTAACATCTTTAGGTTTCCATACACTGGGTAGTGAATGGGGACTTTCTGATCCCATTTTAGACACATGGATATATCAAGAGGTCTTACTCTCTTGTCATAGCTGACAATGGGCAAAGCGATCAAGCTGTTATAGAAATTACAGGAACTGGATTCTACCTGGGCATCTCAAGACTTGTAGGAATGTGTCTGCGTGTGAACAACTTTTATCAGGCTTCAGAAGCCAAACTATTTTGTATAGTTGAGGATCACCAGGGATACATGTTTAACTTATTAACTTAATTTTTTTGCTATATTCAATCCCAGAGATATTTAAAGAGAGTTTGGCCAAATATCAAAATTCTGATTATGTTTAAATTCTAATAATTGTTCCATAGTTTTGGATATTTCACATGCAATATGAATGGGAAAGCTAACGTGGCTGTCCTTAGGTGTTGAAGTGAAATGATATAAATGCATTATAATACAGAATCCAGATTGACCAACTGCTTCATATACTGTAGGTTGCTCTGGTCAATGTACCAGTCAATTTACATTATGCATGCAGGAACAAAAAGTATTTTTCAATTTGTTTGACTTTGGGTATTTTGCTAATGAAATAAATGCTGAATTATTCCTTTAATTACAGATAATCATGTGGTTAATCACAATTCCTAATTTTTTTATTATTTGACAGCTACATTTAATTCAGTGAGAAAATCAACCTTTAAATTGTTACAGAATGCTTGTGAATTGTTGTTTTATTCAAGATTGTAATACAGTTTGGTTACATCTTTCAAGAGCGTAGATATTTGGTTTTATAGGAAAGTTGCTTGCATTGTTAAACAGTTTGAATGCTGGCTACTGTGGTCCTTGAACGAGCAAATGCATGTAATGTATTAAGGTAAGGCATGTACAGTGAAAATAAAAGTCTACACACCACTGTTAGAATGCCAGATTTTTGTGATGTAAATGAATGAGACAAAGATAAATCATGTCAGAAATGTTTCCACTTTTAATGTGACCTATAATGTGAACACTTCAATGGAAAAACAAACTGAAATCTTCAAGGGGGAAATTAAAAAATAAAATCCTAACAATAAACTGGTTGCATAATTGTGCACACACTCTTAATACTGGGGATGTTGCTGTGTTCAGAATTAAACAATCACAATCAAACGTCATGGTCAGGGAGGCTTCCAAGAAGCCAACAGCAACATAAAAAAAAATCTCCTGTATTCTTCATATGAATGGGCTATGGGGTAGGGTGGCAAGACGAAAGCCTTTTCTTACAAAGAAAAACATGCAAGCCGGCTGAAGTTTGCAAAAACAAACATGAAATCTCCCAAAAGCACGTGGGAAAATGTGTTATGGTCTGATGAAACCAAGATTGAACTTTTTGGCCTTAATTCCAAAAGGTATGTTTTGTGCAAAAACAACACTGCACATCCCGCAAAGAATACCATACCCACAGTGAAGCATGGTGGTGGCCGCATCATGCTTTGGGGCTGTTTTTCTTCAGTTTGGAACTGGGGCCTTAGTCAGGGTAGTGAGAATTACGAACAGTTCCAAATACCAGGCAATTTTGGCCCAAAACCTTCAGGTATCCATTAGAAAGCTGAACATATTAACAGGGATGTGTAGACTTTTAATATATGCACTGTATGTCATATGAGTTGAAACTATAAGGGACATATTTCATTTTAATTGATACAGTAAGCTATGTATATTATGTACATTTTAGACATATATATAATGTTAACTGAACTATAAGGGACATATTTCAAGTTAATTGATAAAGTTTGTATATAATGTTAATTTAAACTTTACAGAACGCATGTTGTGCTCATTGATACAGCAAGGTACGTATATAATGTTAATTGAAACTCAAAGGGACATATTTAATATGAATTGATGCAGTAAGGTACATATAAAATGTAAATTGAAACTATAAGGGTCATGTGTAATATTCATTGTTCTTTACAAATTATGTTAATTAAAATCTTGTCATAGTGCCCCTTCCAAATCTTCAATGTGAAAAAACACCTGAACACCAAAATGCATGAAGGTCCATTACAACACATTAGGTATGAAGGTAAATTATTTTATATTGTAGTTGCATTCTCACAAAGGGCGCGGCGTCTTCTGTCAAAAGGTTGATGAAGTGGATCAAAACAATGGTTCTCAAAATACATGCACCTCCCTTCCCACCTGGAAACTGAACCCAGAACAGAATACAAGACATGGAGGCAGGCACATCAGCCAGGCAGCCTAATCACCCCAACATTAGCGCTCTCCATACATGAGAAATGAATCCATTGTTGGGTGATAATCACAGTTATTCATAGCCTGCTCACTGTGGGGACGGGGCATTTGTTGCATTACATGGGAGAAGACACTGTTAGGCCAAACGCATGTTTCCCTGTCATTGTGGATTACGGCCTAGACCAATGACATTTAGAAATACTAGGTAATCTGGTTGCGCAGTATTTGGAGTGTTATTAAATTGTCATTATTTTGGTAGCAACTGGGCCCAGCCTGTGATTAATGAAATGCTATTAACTGTAGGAGGATCACTCCCATTTATAAATGCTCCTTTTACAGAAGAAATTAATCACAGACACATTGCTATAAATTGCCATTTGGCTGTGCTAAGCTTTTGCATTAGTGAGATTCTCTCTAATACAAACCACATGAGTTATGGTAACATATCATTTTTTAATTATTTCTGGTGACATTGTTATAAAGAATGATTTAGAGCACTCACCAACGTCAGGCTGGACATGTACGTGAGTAGTGTTTGTGCGTGTGTGCGTGCATGGGTGTGTTTAATTTATCTTTACTGGCACCAGACAAATAGGAGAAACAGCCGACTGTGTTCTGGTATGCGCCAAGCTTTGGATCTATGCAAGTAGCTAGGCGATGACTTTACCATACCAAAATTGAATGACTAGTGTTTCCCAAAACCACCGCCTTGAAGTCAGGACTAGCAGCCACTGTTATCGCAATACCACAGTCTAAAATCAGGATTAGCAGCCACTGCAATACCAACACCATAGACAGAAGGCAGGATTAGCAGGCATTGTAATCCCAACACCACAGTCTGAAGTCAGGGCTAGCACCCACTGTAATCCCAACATCACAGGTTGAAATCAGTACTAGCAGCCACGGTAATCCTAACACTACAGGCTGAAGTAAGGACAAACAGCCACTGTAATACCAACACCACAGGCTGAAGTCAGGACAAACAGCCACTGTAATACCAACCCCACAGGCTGAAGTCAGGACTAGCAGCCACTGTAATCCCAATAACACAGGCTGAAATCAGGACAAGCAGCCACTTTTATTCCAACACCACAGGCTGTAGTGAGGACTAGCAGCCAGACATGGGTGTGCGTGGCAGTATATAGATGTGGTGCACTCGTAGATAGGATGCAAAATTTGGGAAAAGCTTTGGACACTAATGTGGAAGAAACTATTCCAGACATAGCAAGTCATCAAACTCAAAAAGCCACAGATTATATTCTCCTTAAAATTTCATCAGACCTTAGCCATGGGTTGGGCTGCATGCTCTTATCTGAGACATGCACAGACTCACCAAAGAGACCATGAAGCCTTTCGAATAACAGGAACATGTAGACAGGCCAGCGGGTCCTATATATGTGATCCGTTATAGGGAAGCCCAGAAGAGACTCAAGGTCATAGCGGAAAAAGAAAAGGGCATTCATGTTCCTGTAATGATAATCTATTATTGTTGTACCACCACGTTGAAACCCAGAGGTTTCCTCCAACCAATTTATCTTCCTGGGATGAGGGCTTACAGGAAATCTCACCAGCAGAGGTCTCTTCATCTTCCAGAATGGCATCTCTGCTGAGACCGCTCCCTGGCGATGGTGCAGGCTGGCATGCAACACTGAGCTCCAAGGTCTTATCAAAACTTCTTAATGAGGACACAGGATTTTGTGTTTGCATTCCACTCAGCCCCCCCCCATCCTCCCTCCTCACCCCACCTCCCTCTGATCCAAGCACTCTACAATTCCCACCCGACGCCTTTCGACGGCCGCCCACTCAGCAGAGTTTGGAGGTTCAGTTTTGCAATTAGCATCCTTCATCATGTTCTGCTTAGCTGGCTCCTCCACCAGCAGAAATTGGAGTGGGGAGCAGGGTACACGCCATGTCACCATGTGTGTGTGTGTGTGTGTGTGTGTGTGTGTGTGTGCGTGCGTGCGTTTGGGGGGGCTTCTCTGGGATTTACTGTCACACTTAAGGACGGTGGCCTTGTCCCCCACTGTCTTCTACAGTACCCCCTTCCCTCCTTTGTGGTTTCAAACAAACTCTTGTTATTTCAGCTTCGGTGAGAGCTGAGCAGGGTCTCAGCAGAAAACCTCCCTGCTACTGAGTCTCAAGGGAACAGGCGGTTAGTTGGTAGCCCTAAACACATCTCCCCCAACTCCCCTGCCTTCCCTCCCTCCCTCCCTCCCTCCCTCCAGACCTTAGTCCCTTCCTCCACCTTGAGCCCCTGCGGCAGGTATGTATTTTGGGAGAGAACCCTGGTGCTTTGATGGACACGAGAGCCCTGTTTGAAATGGAAACACACACCGCACAGCGCCCTGTTAGGGACCAACAGAAATAGCCCCAACAAAGATGGAGATAGGAAATGAAACAAGAAAAAAAAGCTGTCTTTCATTTCTATTATAAAGTCTTTTTGAGGTTTTCCTTTCAATAACAGTACTTTTTTTTAACCAGATGCTCTCTATTCTGCATTTGAGTTGCTGGAGTTTAGATAACCTCCAAAGAATACAAACTGACCAGCTATGGAGTAGTGTATTGCTTTGTATTATATTCGGTCTTGCTTCTTGTATACACCGTCTACACACAGGCCCAGAGATAACCACGAGGAAACATGATAACAGGACTTAATGCAATTCAATTCACCGGGAAAAGGATGCAGGCCACACACAAACCTCTGTCCCTGAGGAGACAGGGAGACTTGCCATGCTATCCCTTCTTTATTTCCCCTCGCCTTTCATCCTCCACTCATTTCACTGAAGTGGAAGACAAGTAGCGAAGCTGAGATTGTGTGTGTGGGTCGAGTACATTTTAGTAGGTGTTGCGTGTGCATGTGCGCGTGTGTGTGTGTGCAGACCTCTGTAGGATGGTCCAACACGCCCCATCCAACTCCTACATATAACATACTCTCCAGATAAAGAGGTTGAAGGAATTGGTTCCTGCGACTGCTCCTCATTCAAATGGCATGGCGTGGGTAAACAAATCAGGCCTGTGGTTGTCCATGTAGCGGTCAGATAAGAGGGGAAGAGTAGAGGGACCTCCAGAGTGATGGATCATGGCAGGGGCTTCCAGCCCTCTCCTCTTCCCAGCACGGCCCTGTCTTCCTGGGATAATGAACGGCCATGGGGCAAGGGGCCAGATAACAGCCATCACTCACTCTGGCTTCACTGATAAGACACAGACGCTCTCTGTCACCCACCTTGACATTTGTTTTTCATTCCAACTCCTCAAACCAACCCAAAGAGTCAATCTGTTTCTTCTCATCTCATCAAGGGTCTCCTCACCAGGTTTCTCTACTGGGGCTGGATGACAATCAGGTGACTGACCAGTTGACTGAGTCATGTTCAACAGGTCATGAGCGCACTGTAAAAGTGCACGTAACTTGATGGTTTCCATTCATAATTATGTTGACTTGTGCCTATTAAAATGCTCTGTCTTAATGTCCTGAGTTAGGATTAAAGTCAGCTGCCGACTAATCTCTTAGAGGTTGGAGTGTACATAGAAGATATGTTTTCTCTTTATACCCAGAAGTGAATGTATTGTAGTACACCCTCATGAGATACGCTATTAGAATCTTTACTTAAGTGTTTCCTTCAACCTCATATTTCAGTCTAATAGATGGATTCGGTGAGACTTACGCTAAGAAACTAGAGAAAACATGCCAGTACACCAGAGATCCTTACCTTTCTAGCAGGCTATAAAGTTGAGCTTCGCTATCAATCAAACTGAAATCTCCTCGAACAAAAATCTTAAGTTCCAGGTCGTAAATAATACTTTGGAGACTAATATTTCTGACATGGGTACATAGAATAAATATTTAAGTCATTTTACATTTTGGCATTTTTAATTCCTTGAAAAGGCAGAGGCCTAGCAGCCTTTACAGTCAGCCGTTATAAATCTAGGCTGCTCTAAACACTGGCTCTGCCAGGGTCACCAAGAAGTCAGCAGATTTGAGAAGGTAGAAAACGGTTACTTTATGGCTATCCCAATTGTTGTACGTTAGAGTTATGTGTATTGTATTACCTCTAATGAAGGGCGTAAATTCTCAGTTTACGACCGGACCTTTACCAGGGAGGGAAATTGTAAAACACACGCCTTTTGCGTTACCCATGTTTGTCACCGGAGCTGCGGAGTTCAGACTGCTACACACACTGTTTTCATTATGGAGGGCTGGGGACTTCTCCTCTGAGAGAGGGGCCTCTGTCTGACTGGAGTAATGGGCCCGGAACGTGAGAGACAGAGCTATGAGCCTCATCTTGTACAAGCGGTCACGGATGACATTTAACAGACAGGGTCCGCACTTCCTGTGATCAGAACCACGGTAATCACCAACCTAATCCACGGGCCTCACAAATCTCCTCTTCCACTCTTCTTCTGCTGGGACTTTGGGGGTGCTGTCGTTGCACCTGATAGTTGTGGGACACCGCTGCCTTGACCTGACCTCATATTTCAACTCAGATGTTGGCGCTACCTCTGAACATATGTTCCCTGTATACCAAAAGGGTGAGTGTGAGTGTGCTCTCAATAACTGTAAAGGCCAATCTAGAAGGGAGTCGAGGTAATAGAGGATAAGCAGGATGTATTTATGCTCCTATCTGATGTCTTAAAGTGGTAACGAAGTTAAATGGAAATTCAGCATTCCCCTTGTACTCTGGCTAGATAGCATATATTCATACAGCCTCATTTGGTCTTAAAGGGATCGTTCAGAATGTCAGCAGTGAGCCCCTTTATCCACACACTCAGAGTCAGATTAACTTGGTATCTTCATGTATCTGTGTCCAATATGATGGAAGTTAGAGGTGGTTGTAGAATCAAATACTAACTGTCTTTAGCAGAATTACTGGAAATGTAAAGGGACCGATTTTAATCATTTGCTAAACAATTGTATACACACTTTTCCTTTCCAGTAGGATGAAATAGGAGCATTGATAAAGAGTCACCTTCATTACAGAACCTTTTTATTGGAACCCCATATTGTTCAAATGTTAGCAGAAGTGATAAACTATAGAAACACCTTAAAGTAAATCTCTATTCCACTTCTTGGATTACCTCTGCTGTTCTGTGCTCTGTGGTTCCTTATAGGGCCAGGTACCAAGTAGGAGCAGATGTTATCTGGCCCTGTGAAAACATCTCTCTCTGGCAGCCAATGGATTCCTCCTACACCCACCACTGTGTCTCTGTTCGTGTCCATGCATGTGTGCTTTCATCTATTGATTTTCTAATTTGTTGTAATATTGCTGCTGTATCTTGATCCTGCGATGCACATTTCCTAAGAGTTGGGACATTACTTCTGTCCCGGAATCGTAGCAGTTGTTTGTTTTTATTTATTTATCATGGAGCCCTTCTTGATCGCTTCTTGACAGCAGACTGTGGTCAGCATTTCTAGCATTGCAGAAGTGGCATTTCTGAATTCTATTGCAGGTTTTTTTTCTGACAGATTACAGGAAGAGCTGGCTACCCTTAGCAAGCAATTATCATCAGTGGGGGAGCTACAGGAGCAAAAATTGACAGGAGTGTTCTGTTTTTCAAAATGGATGATGTTCTGATGTGCCGCCATGCCGTCTCTCACTGGTTGTTTGGCCAAAGCTTCCTGTGCTTCCATTGCCAAATGGATCTCCATACTAATTACCAATAGCTAATGTAAGAAATTATACATTTGTGTTATAAAAATCACTCCTCTACCCATTCTTGAATGAGCAAAATTTTTATAGAAATTCCTCTGTATTGGTGTGTTCATAAAATATTTTCTAGAACCCCATAGCAAACGTAAATTTCACCTACCTATAAAAAAGGCGATTAGAGAATACATTAATAATTTTCAGTAGATGAAAAGAAACGTTGAAATAAAAGTTTGCAAACCAATGTGGATAATGCCCATGTGGTGTTCTGTGCCTGGCTGTACAAATTACAAGGAAAAACAAGAAAGTGCTCTTTTGCTCTGTTTGCCTGATGCCAGCACCAAATGCACCAATACTAAATAGCCACAACACCTCATGCGGGTAAACAACACATTCACGTTTATTCCGCTTATACCATGCCAATAAACTATAACCTATAGTTACCACTAGAAATATTGTTTCCAGTGATAAATTCCTTTTGAGCTAATTATGTTATTTTACCTTTTGCCGTCTTGGTTCTGATAAAACTGACAAATGTGATTTTTTTTGCTGGACCGCGTAAGAGGTAGCGGCCAAGAAAAGCGAATATCTCTTACTGAGTGAGTGACTGACCGACCGACAGACCGACCTTGTTAAATAGCGCACTGGTTAGAGAAGCGGACCTGCAAGCTACAGGTCCCGCGTTCTAATAAAATAAAAATAAACAGTTTACGGTTATATTGTGACTGTTTCTGGTGGATTTTTGAGATACACATCTGTGTATGCTTTTGGTGGTAATAAATCCCCTTGGACAGTAAAAAAGTTGGGGTTTCCACAATTCTCTTGTCTTTTTACTTGATGAGAAAGTTAAAGCAACCTCTCTAAAATGTGTTTTTGCAGATTGGGATGTCTGGGACAATCTCCAAAGCTTGAAGATTAAAAATGAAGATTAAAAATGTTGACGCCTTGTACATTTACGAATACAGTATATCTGCTGATATACTGCTGAAGACCGACGGCGAAATCCGTCTTCAGTCTTCAAAAAAGGTTACATTTAATCTTCATAAAAGGTGAAATTAAAAAAATGGATTTTAAGTGACATGACTCAGTATTTCTCAATGCATGTTGTATAATAATAAAACAATGCAAACGCTAAACCCAACCTCTGTCGGAATGGACATCTGACAAGACATGGAACATGTCAGTCTAGGAGAACATTGACAGAGACTAGGATCCTGGGACAGGATTGAGAAATCAAGCAAATAAATGACAGGCGATTACGTCATTATTTCTGGGTTCCTGTCTCTTCGTTTATAATGGAGAAAGAGGATTGAAATATATTGCCGGGACATTCTGCTTACTTTTCTCAAATGTTCCTTATCTCCTCAAATTCAGCCCTGTTAATATGATGATGAACAATATTTCATGAAGGGCAGCTCAATGTGTCTCGGGAGAGCGCCCAGTCTCTCCTCCCCATGCCCTCGTGGTTCTTTTGTAACCACTCTTCTCCAAAAGGGAGAGGAGGAAAGAGACAGAGGAGGGGAGGAAGAGGGGTAGATAGATAAGCACCTCCCCCATTTCTAAGACACCAGTTTCGGGACCCCCCCCACCACCAACAGACACCCAACAGACACCTACACACATACACACACACACACACACAATCTCTTTGACTCCCAAACACTTTCATATCAATAATCGAGCAATTTCCCTACATGCTAATCCATCAAAGCGGGATGGGGCTAATCCTGGTGGCTGGGTGGGGCTCCTCTCCGCCTCTTCTTTCCCTCTCCTCTTCCTCTTTCCTTTCAGGTGTGTGCCTCAGTATCCTGGCAGACATTTCTCCACTGTGTAACACACAAAGCCCCTGCCCTGTCAGCACAGATTGATCAGAGCTCTGGTGTAAATGAGGAAGGCGGCACACCCCCTATCAATGATGCTCTACATCTGCACCTGAAAAGACTCTCATTCTCCACAGCGACACACAGCCACACTCCACCATGCTTCTGATAATGAGAGCTCTGTTGTCAACAGCTCCCGCTGAGAGTTCTGCTCTTTGTCATTTTTATACAGGCAAACTGCTTAGTGCTTACCTTTTGGGGTGTGGAGGGGCAGACCTTCGATACATACCCTATACAGGCAGATTATTATAATGTCTACAGATGCTGACAGTGTTGAATTTCAGAAGCCTTACATTTTTCCGATTAGCAGAGGTCTTTAAAGGCGTGCATTTGCAGAACAATGAGATTGCGTGTTTGATTTTAATATCCCAAACAATCTCTTGCAAACCTGCAAAGGGATACTGCACCAGTGTGTTTCTTTTCCCCTGCTCTCAGAACAGCATGGCTTGGATTTAGCCTTGAGAACAATATGTTTTAGAAGCCTGTGAAGGAAGCAGGCCATGTAGTACCAGCCTCAGAGAAAGAGCCATACCTAGCAGGAGAGAAACAGTGAGAGATAAAACACAGGCCTCATTAGTAAGACATTTATCATCTTCTGTCTGTGATTTAAAAGAATGACTGGGTCAAATCACTTTAAATACCTCGGGGGAAATCAACATTTGTCATTGCAAAGCCAAACCTGCCTCTTCTCCTTTCCTCCTCTCTCCTGCAGTATTAATTTATTTCCCGCTAAAGCTACTAGCAGCAGCTCATTCGCCCACCACGGCATGGATTTTAATTTCATCCTTAGCGAAACCCCTTGACTGACTGTCTCTCTCAATTCATTGCTTTAAATGCACAATTGTTCGCTCCACTTCAATTCATTCTTGGCAAAGCTCATTGCTTAATGCTAGCTCAGCTAGCCTCCTGCTAACCCTTATTCCAGACACATGCATTCTGCTGCCAGTGGTCTTTAGTGGGACACTGAGACACGGACGACATTGCATATTATACTTCCGAGTTCTTCATAATTAAAACAGAGGGCCTTACCGACTGAATAGGAAACATGTACATGTGAAGTACAAGGACTAGATTATGTATTATAAATGTGTTATTACTGCGTAACTGGCCAAGGGCAGCCGGGGTCAAGCTGGCTGTTGAAATATGGATGTTGCTCTGTAACAGCTTACTAACTCTCACTCTCAGGTGGACAGTCTGGACAAATAGCTTGAGAGGATTTCTATTCCATCGCACTGGCACTTGATTAGCATAAATCACTGGAACAATTGCAAAGATGCTTACAGTAGATGGAAAAGAACTCCTTCATGATTATCAAGAATATCCCTGACATGCTGAAATGATGCACATGGAGCAAAGCTCCAACGTAGACCCTTTCCCCATAGCCCTGATATCTCAACACGCTGTAAGAAAGTGCACATGAGCACAGATGTGTCATGGGCAGGACTCCAGATAAATGATGGTAAACTGTAAGAACAAACCAGACAGAAGAACTTAAAGTGACTGAGATAGAGACTGAGACAGAGACTGTGAAAGACTGAGATAGAGAAAGTGATAGAGACTGGGATAGAGATAGAGATAGAGACTGAGACAGAGACTGTAACAGAGACTGGGATTGAGACTGTGACCGACTGGGATAGAGACTGTGACAGACTGGGATAGAGACTGTGACAGACTGAGATCGAGACTGTGACAGAGACTGTAACAGAGACTGGGATAGAGACTGTGACAGACTGAGATAAAGACTGTGACATACTGAGATAGAGACTGTGACAGACTGAGATAGAGACAGTGACAGAGACTGTAACAGAGACTGGGACATAGTCTGTGTCAAGGACTAAGATAAAGACTGAGATAGAGACTAAGATAGAGACTGAGACAGAGACTAAGATAAAGACTGAGCTAGAGACTGACAGAGACTAAGAGACTGAGATGGAGACTATGACAGAAACTATGACTGAGATAGAGACTGAGATATCGAGTGTAAACTCTAAAAAGAAAAAGAGCTCTGAGGAACGTTAAAGAACCCTCAGAATAAAACAGCATGTCTATTTCATGCCAGTTCAGACAGAATAGTCTGCCATATGTAAATAGGAGTTCAATAATGAATGCACTTCCCCTCTGCTTTTATTTGCTTTAAGTCCTTGCAGTCACACACACATTGGCACCGTGCGAGACAAATTAAAGAGCGTTTTAAAGGAAATATTCAAAGAGAGGAGCCTGCTGCCGGAATATCAGTTATTATTTTTGATGTTGCAATTTCTGACACTTTGATGCAATCAGTGAGTAGCCGCGGCATGCAGGCCTCTCCAGGGAGAAAGCTGTCAGGACCGGGAAGTCGGTGGGTAGATAATTATGAGAGATCAAACCTTGCTAGTTAGTAGGCAGGAACGGGAGGCAAATGCCAAAAACCAGCCAATGTTTCGCAAACGCTTGTTCAAGGATATCCTAATTGCTATAAGTGGTTCCTTCAGGACTGGCACTTCAAACACTGCCTGCTATGCTGCATGATGTCATCTTCCCCCGACCGTCTGCCGCTCCCCTCAGCCTCGTTCGCCTTTCACAATGGGACGAGTTGGGGAAGAGGGTGAAACACGTCATACACCAGGACAGTTTCCTGACACTGTTGCCCTTGTGAACCCAGACTACCTAAACGCACACATGCAAGACGGCGATACACACAACCAAACGCACACACACACACACACACACACACACACACACTCACACACACTCACACACACACACACGTCATCTTAATGTAAATACAAATGTAAGAATAGCTTTCGAACATAAGCAAAACCACATTACAGACACACAGACCCACACACGCACACGCATACAAGCACACACACGTGACTGTACACACATAGACATAGACACAGAAATACACACATGCATTGCCATACGCACAGAAAATGCACATACATATTCATATCCAGTCAGAAAACCCATACCAAGGAGTGTATGACCGGAAAAGCAATACGTTATGACGTGCTGGTTAATTCACAGTAAGGAGAAAGGCTGCGCTGTCACTACTGTTTGCCGCAAACTCCTCCTGTTTCTCCTTCTTACCTTTGCACATCAAAGAGAAGGAGAGGGGAAGGTAAGCACAATTAGTACAAATCAGTCAGAACAATTTGTCCGACAGCGCAATACCATGCTAGAACATCACAGTCCATTTAGAGGTGGTGCAATGACCTTCTTTACCCTTTTTCTTCTGTAGCAAACACAAAGAGTTTAACCTCTCTGATCAGTCCCTCACCACCAACCTGTCTGACGTCCCATGCTACGTGCTATTATCCATTCAGAGGTCGACCACAATTCGTTGCATATCTCATCTGGACATACATTTAGTCTTTCTAAGCCTGTCTCTAGCATCAATGGTAATGAAGTCAATGGACGTCAAAATAAGGATCTCTTGTTAAGAAGAACAATCACTCTTTTTTTTCAAGAGGGATGTCTGAAATACAAATGCAGTAGCCCTATAGAGTGTGTTCCTCTATGTGTGTTGTGAATGTGAGAATCTTCTTCAGGGTCATTGATCACCTCATTACATTCAGACCCAAAGCAAGCTAACCTCTTTCACACAACTCGGGAATGCAGGCATTAAACATCTCCTTCTCACACGCACGCACGCACGCACGCACACACACACACACACACACACACACACACACACACACACACACACACACACACACATACAAATACAAACTCACACACTCAAATAAGGTAGTTATTTGATGCTTGGGACATCTGGACAAGGATACTGTTGAAGTTTACATTAAGTGATCTTACTTATTCTCCTAAATAAAGACATAATTTTTTTTCTGTAAATCCTGATTTGATGGTTATTGTTTATTACATTTTAGCAGTGTTAAATAGAATTTAGAGCAG